>APFE031118210.1:42570-74539 GCA_000404065.3 Pinus taeda | reverse complement strand
TGATGATATAGAGATCAAAACAAAAACACATAACCAAGGAGGCTATAAATGGCCTCTACAACAAAAGTCTGTGACCAGTACTACTGGCTACTGCTAGAGTTACCAACATCATCTGGCTCGGTGTTACTTGGGAGTGGGAACGAAAGTGGGGAGTGAGAGCGAAAACGGGAGTGGGAGCGACATTTTCAGAAGCTCCTAGTTTGGGAGCAAATCCCAGAGGAGTTCGACAACCAATGTCACTAACATCAAGGTACATAGAGGAATTGGTGCTCTTGATTAAATACGAGTTCCATACCTTAATACATGACAAAATTCAATGGAAACATTGCAATCCTCCAATCCTAAAATCCTGAAAAACTGATAAGTCTGCTGGATTTTGAATGAAATCTAAAATTCTACTTTCTCCATATGAAATCCAATGAAGGCGGAACCACTCTCAAACATCCTGAGTCATTTCATGGTAATGTTAAAAATTTAAGTAAAAGGATGAAAATGAAGATTAAGGAGAATGTCTTAAGAATTTAACATTACCATGAAATTTGAATAGCATATCAATACTAGGAGAGGGGAATGGACCCCAAATAGCATTTAACTAATTTAGAAAACACCTTGGAGTCCAAACCAATCAGCAAACACTTCAAAATTTCATTAAAAAAATGACAAATCACTGTTTTGATTGGGTTACGGGCCGCAGGTTATGACTCGGCCGAGTCAATACGGAAATGGCCGAGTCATGGCTGACTCGGTCTCCCGAACCGTTTCCTCCACCGAGTCACAATTCTGGACATTGAAACGGATCAACTCGGCCATTTCCATTTCGAATCGACCGAATTTTAAAACTATGGTCCCAATGTTACTTGGGAGCGGGAGCAAAAACGGGTGCGGGAGCGACATTTTCAGAAGCTCCCGGTCTGGGAGCAAATCCCGGAGCATTTTTATATAATATATGTATTTTTTATATTTTTTTTATTTTGATACATATATGTCAACAAAAACATGTAGAATGATGAATTATATATAAAAAACATAAAAAAACATAGATTGAACCATATAACAACAATCATCTAAAAGTTATAATCTTCATCAATCACATCCACAAGTTAGTAACATAGTAACATACAACATATTGAGTCTCATGATTCATCAATCTTAAAGTTTCAAGCTTTCAAAATTCAATATATAACATTTATTATCATTGATCACCAAAGTTTTACTTGTAAGCTAAGTGTAACCATTACAACAAATAATATATAACATGAAATGAAATGTTATAAAATGAAATGAAACAACTTTCAACTTTCATGAAGCATCATATTCATAATTCATTACTAATGAGTTATAATTGCCAACTTCAAACTTAAATTGTAATATATTGTTTAAAAAAATATCATAATAAATATGAAAGAGTCAAAAGTTATAAAAACTACTAGAAACTAGAAAAGACAAGTAAATCCATTATTTATTGCTTATGCTTGGGCCTCTTGTCACCACGAGAAATGTCTAATTTTTTAGTCTTGTTGGAAAATCAAGATCTTTGTCATTAATATCACCCTCTAAGCATTAATATCCAGAGCTATCTTTGTCATTACCTTTGTATCTGTATAGGGATCTTTGTCATTAATATCACCCTCTAAGCATTAACATAAGATAGAAAAAAGCATAGCATTCAAGTCAAGATTTTTTTCAGTGATTGCGTACACTTTTTAGAGGTCATTGATAGAGTGAGTTCGACACAACCAATGTCACTAACATCAAGGTACATAGAGGGTTTGGTGCTCTTGATTAAATACGAGTTCCATACCCTAATACATGACAAAATTCAATGGAAACATTGCAATCCTGAAATCCTGAAAAACTGATAAATTTGCTGGATTTGAATGAAATCTAAAATTCTACTTTCTTCATATGAAATCCAATGAGATCGGAACCACTCTCAAACATCTTTAGTCATTTCATGGTAATGTTAAAAATTTAAGTAAAAGTGACATTCTCCTTAATCTTCATTTTCATCCTTTTACGTTAAGAATTTAACATTACCATGAATCGCATATCAATACTAGAGCCATAGACTTGATCATTAAGCTGCTCCACTCAAAACTTATTTGTTTCTTTGAAAAAAATTGCATTTGGAACATCATTGCAAAAACAAATTTGCAAAAAAGGCAAAACGCTCCCGAAAAGGTAGGGAGCATTTTTTTTTTTAGGGAGCGCGCTCCCGAAATCGCTCCCTTTTCGGGAGCGCGCTCCCGACCCACTCTCGAGTCGCTCCCGCCTGGAGCGCGGATTAGGAGTGGGATCGAGGGGGGAGGCGCTCCTCTGCAACACTGGTCTGTCCTCCTCGCTGCTCCAATATTGCTCTTCCTCGGCCCTCTTCATCACAGCTCTCCCATTTGCTGTCCACTCCTTTACGTAACCTGTCGAGCACCTCGCTTGCCCTCCTCTCTGTCTGCTGCCGTCCAAAACCTTTCCTCGCTCGTCTGCCTTCGAGCTCTCCTTTCCGCCGCAAACCTGCAAACACAAAACAAACATTCTCATTCGACTTTACCTTTTCCTTTTTTTTATTTGATTGTGTTTTAGTTAGAGTTTAGGTTGGTCATTTTATTTTTTATTTTTTTTAAAGAAATCTGATTTTAAAATATTAAAACTTTAAATTCAATTTTTTATTTTTATTTTAATTTTTGATTTTTGTTTTGGCTTTTATTTTTTAATTTTTTGATTTGATTCTATTTTGTTTCAACATTTCATTTTTTATATTTTTGATTTAAAAAAAAAAAAAAAAACATTTAGAAAATCATAAAATTTCTAAAAGTCTAAAAAATTCTTAAAAATAAAAAATATAATTGAAAAAAAAACCATAACATTAAAAAATTCTAAAAATTTTAAAGATTTAAAAAATTAAAAAATCTAAAAAGATTTAAAATTTTCTTTTGACTTTGGGATTGAGAATAAAATAAATTAAAGGGATTTGCGCTTTCACATTAAAAATTTTAGTGTGGCCTATGGCCCATTAAAATTTTAATTTATTAACCCTTTGATTCATTTTTTTCCGTCATTTTAAAAGATTTTGATTTCTTCATTTACCATTAAAGTAATTGCCTAAGGAATAATTAAAATTCTAATTCAATGTTCCTTGGTGTTATTTGGTGATTAAATGCAATTTTCATGATTTTTCTATGGTCAAGGTGTGATAAATGTTTTAAAATTTATATTGGCTATAGAAGAAAGTTCATTAAATTTTAGATCTGGGCAATTAATGAAAATCATTTTAAATCTGGAATCTCTTGCATATTGCAGTTTTGGGCGTTTTCATTAATCATTCATGATTGTCACTTTTCATCACATATTGGAAAATTGTTCTGGATAACTTGTTTTTACTTAATCTACGGTTAATTGAACATAAAGGCACTGGTCTATAATCATTTCCATCTTGTGATCGTGTCTTGGTTACATTAGCATTTAATTTTTTCATCTGAGTTAATCAAGACTTATTTACTTTCATGAAGTTGTTCATCTTTAAGTTTCCTAGAGCTTGTGTTCCATAGGCTTTCTTCATTCATTCACCTTAGGGACTACCCCCCTTGACTTGTCTAGGAGAGAGTCTAAACGGAGTGAGTAAGGATTAGAGTGACAGCCCTTACTTTGAGGGTTGTCGCGGTGCCTAGACACTTTGTGCGACAACAAGCCCCGAGAGCCCCAAGAGACCATTCCTACCTATTATAATATATCATTGATTTTCAACATTTAGACACAATATGTGGAGATCTGGGGGAGTTTGTGGATACAAGTGTGGCTTTCCTCATTTGTGACTATCTCTGCTCTAGGGTGTCAGACAAGACCCATTCACTCAGATGATGACACCTTCCTTGGTTCTCTCCCTATACATTACAAGATGTGTTCTCCACGCTGGACCTTACCTTCCTAATTGAGACCCATCTATTAAAGATTGAAATGGAGGAGGGCAGTTTAATTGGAACTGAGACTGTGCTCGATTCATAAACATGATTCTGAGATAAACAGAATGTCAAGACAACCTACAATAAATTCGGAATTGGTTCACTATACTATATGGTTTGAACTATGAAGTTATGAACGGTAAGAGTAGTAGCCTTATAAAACTGTAAGTTAGTCCATGCTTAAATTATTAAAGATCAAATTTATCATTACCCTCATTTTTGCTGACAAATTTGCCTGTTCCTACTGTTTTTCTCAGGAACTTGGTATAGACGTTAAGCGGGTACATTTAGAGAAGGGTGCAAAAGTTGAAACACGGCCTGCAGTAGTGACAGTCATGGGGCATGTTGATCATGGTAAAACTTCACTTCTTGATTCTCTAAGGCAAACATCCGTGGCAGCAAAAGAAGCTGGTGGTATCACACAGCATCTAGGGGCCTTTGTTGTGAACATGTCATCTGGAGCATCACTTACTTTTTTGGACACCCCTGGTCATGCTGCCTTCAGTGCCATGCGAGCAAGGGGAGCTGCAGTTACAGATATAGTGGTGCTTGTGGTAGCTGCTGATGATGGGGTCATGCCTCAAACTCGTGAAGCCATGGCTCATGCTCAAGCAGCAAATGTGCCTATTGTGGTTGCAATCAACAAATGTGACAAGCCAAATGCAGACCCTCAAAAAGTACGCATACAACTTTGCTCAGAAGGTTTAGCACTAGAGGAAATGGGCGGTGATATTCAGGTAGTTGAAATATCCGCAACAAAAAATATTGGCCTAGATAAGTTGGAAGAAGCACTATTGCTCCAGGCTGAAATAATGGATTTGAAAGCTCGTATTGATGGTGATGCTCATGCATATGTTGTTGAAGCACGAGTTGATCGTGGCCATGGCCCTTTAGCTACTGCCATAGTACGTTCTGGAACACTAGTGCCTGGTCTTCACATTGTTGTTGGTGCTGAGTGGGGTAGGATAAGGGTTCTGCGTGATATGTCTGGTCTGTCCATTCCATCAGTGGGCCCTTCCATGCCTGTCGAGATTGAAGGGCTTCGAGGGCTTCCATTAGCAGGAGATGAAATTATGGTAGTTTCCTCTGAGGAGAGGGCAAGAAAGTTGAGTAATGGAAGAAAAATTAGATTGGAACAAGAGCGACTTAGAAAACAAAGTGAAGAAAAAGTTGTGATGCCTGAGGATGTGGATGAGAAAGTGGAAATGGTTGAAATGACACTTATTGTTAAGGCTGATGTGCAGGGTACTGTTCAAGCTGTAACAGATACATTGAAAAGCCTGAATAGTTCTCAGGTAAATATGAAAATAATCTATTTACTGTACCTCAATATTTTGTAACTTTGAATAACTAACTTTATCGGATTGCCAGGTGCTCGTTAATATTGTTCATACAGGAGTTGGCGCAATCTCTCATGCTGATGTCGATTTAGCCCAAGCATGTGGGGCAGTAATTGTGGGTTTCAATATACGCAACATGCCAAGTTCTGTAGATGCAGCAGCTCGTCAAGCAAAGATAAATGTAATATACACATCCTTGTATGCTGTGCTGATTTTGTTTTGAATTTGATTGATTGTCTAGTTTCTTTTCACTACACCTGCCATCATTCAGAACCTTCCTCCGTACTTTGACCTTGTTTGAGTGTTCTTTCTTCAGTGAATAATTCCTGTGCATGATAGTGTATCTGGAAGTTTGATTTCTTTATTCAAATGTTTATGCTTGGTATCTTTGTTGAGTATAGGGTCAGTAGATTTGAATTTTACAAAAATACATTGGCAGTCTGGTATATAGGTGAGCTAAGTAGAAGTAGCTCTTAACAAGAAGTGTCACAAGCATGAGATAATGAATAGAAAAAGTTAAAATATGGACATCAGGAACAGTCACAATCTAGGAAAACTTTGTACAAACTAGGTTCATATCATACTGATATTGAGAGCACACAAGAAAATTAAGACAATGTTAATATGAATGAAAAATCTCATTTAAGCCTGTGCCAATTTCGTAGAAGTTACCGACAAAAAGCAGCATACACTAGGTACCTCCTTGCTGCCACCAATCTTAGTATAAAGAACACATATTAAAGTTAAGAAGGGTAGGGTTAAACACGGGTAAACATAGAAGGCTTGGAGGGAGATGCTGAATCTGTGGAAGATGTTGCTGAAATCATAAAGACTACTACCATCACATGTAGAGATTATGCGGAGATTGATCCACCAAGAAGCTCGTAAGAATCTAATCATAAAGTAGTGCCATGCACAACCTAACAACAAAATGCTGTCGATCTGTGTCAATGTTCTCATTTTTGGCACCTTTTCCTGCGATACTTCAAGGATTTAGTAAAACCCTTTTAGAAAAAAATGTTGCACATCTCCTTTTGTCATTTTATCATCAGTACCTTTTTGTGAGATGCCTTCTAGGTTACAAAATCCCTCTTAGATACAGGTGTGTAGTATTTTCATGATTCATGTAACTGGCCATGCCTCTTCGACTGAAGTAAGAATACATTATTCAGATCATCAATTATGCAGTTTCAATCTTATGCATCCAAATACAGCATTGCACAATATATGCAAGGATAGAAGTCTTCCTTCCTGTGCCTTACAAAAATATTCTTGTTCCTCCTGTTATATGATAAATACTGGTATTCTCCTTTAATAATTATATCAAGATATGATTTCGTAATGATTATATGATAAACTAAGTTGCATGAAACGGGGAAATGGGCATGAGTTTCCGAAACAAGCACAGGTACGAAACGTGACCCCCCAAATTTTGGAAACGGGGAAACACGATATATATATATATATATAATATATATATATATTAGAATTTAGGACATTTAAGAAATGTTACGTGCAATCATAAAGCATACATGATACATTATAATTTATTACATTTAAACTTTAAACATTATGATTAAATTTACATCACATTTACTCATGAATGATCACATAATGAAAATAGCAATATTGGAATATCCAAAATCAACCTTTATTATATATCCAAATCTCAAAATCAGCCTTTATTATATATATGAGGCTGCAAGTACAATAAAGACTATGAGGTTGAAGAACTATAAAGACAAAAGACCACTGCTCTCTTCCTCTTTTCTCCTTTGCTAAAATCGTCTATCTCGAAGAGAAATGACTTGCTCAATTGTGTGATGAGGGAATGAGGCGAGAGCCTTTTTATAACTTGAGAGAAGCATCTAGAATCATCCACAAGATATTTTATTCGCCCAATAAAAAATTAGAACTGAAAAAACAAAAAACAAAAAAAAAGAAAGAAAAATCGCAATATGAAGTGGAAACTCTGTTGTACTGCCTGGAAACTCATTTCCGGCAATACTGGCCACGTTTCCCCAGGCCGGAAACTCGTTTCCAGGCCATACGGTACGTGTTTCCGTGTCTCTGTTTCGTTTCCTGGCTGAAATGGACCTGGGGTCAATGTTTCCTGGAACTTAGATTGTAAATACTGGTATTCTTCTTTAATAATTATATCAAGATATGAATTACTAATGATTAGGCACAACAAATAATTGCACTTTCTCTGACCTAAACTTTTAACACATGCATGCATATATATTTATTGCTATGAAAAAGGGCATTTCTATTAATCTGGGCCTGAGAAGGGAAATATTTTGTTTACAAGATTATTGGGGCACAGTAAGTCAACCCGCCAACTTCTCAGTGTAGACTTTCCTGTGGATGGGTAATGTTCTGCTCTTATTTAGAATTCTTATGATCTACAAGCCATAAAATCCCTGCAGACTGGCAGCCAACAAGACATTCACATAACAGAGAAAATACAACTGTTAATAATACCATAAGGATGCCAGCCATAAAATTCCTCATGCAGGAGGTCCTGGTGAAGGGAAAATGTTCTCTTCCTCTGTTAGCACTGACTTGTAGACTATTTCTTAGAGCAGCTTCCTGAGCTTCCCATCCATGCAGTTGACCACTTTCTCAGTCAACACATTCTTATCCTCTATAAACTGCTTGCTGTTTACTACCACCAAGTCCAGAGCACTAACCTTCAATCCTGCGTCCTCCTTATCATCATCCATGTGCATGGAGATTGTCTTCATCCCTTATCTTCCTCCAATCTCACCCCCTAGTCCTCAAGACTGAATCTCTTGTTTCATTGCTGTTATTATGGCATTTATGCTCTTTCACAACCTGCTGTCTTTGGGTTTTCTCATTTGCAAAAGCATTGTAACTAGTGGGGGCCTTGTTGAGTGAAGCTTCAAGGATGAAATTACATTTAAGGGCTGGATAGTGTCGAGTGTAGTTAACATGTGCTAGTTTAGTTAGTAATGATACAATGAACGTCAGTTTTTGAGTGCGAGTTAGATCAACACCAGAGAAGTTAATGTGTCATCAACAATTAGCATGGTGCCACTAATTAGCTTATCATCTAGTAATGTTGATGTTGGACTTTTAGAAATGAAACTCGTAGCAAATGCCTGTTTAAACGTGAGTTCTTACCTTTAACAAGTGTCTGCCTCAAGATCTTGCCATTTGACAGTGTCTCCTCCACATTTATGTTAGACACTGAAATCCTCGTGTACTCCTTACTAATTAGCTATCAAGGCATTCCCAACCAAATTGCTATCTTGGTGCTTGCATTAATGTCCTTACTAATGTCTTGGTTTTTTGTCCCTGCTTTGCCAATGTAACTGCTAAATCTGCACTAGGTTAATTAGCAATGAATTGTTTGGCTTCCTTAGCATAATTTACATCAGTTAACACAACAATTCCTCACTTGACAATACATTGACCTTCCATTATGTGTACGTGCATTACAATGTGCACTTAATATTGGTTTTGTTGCCAAATTGGTGTTGTTCCAACATCATGATTTGGTCTCTTGAGTATATGTGGCCAAAGACTAAGGGATACAGATTCCCGTTTTGTTGACTCACATCCATCTAGGTGCAACTCTGAAGAACTGCTTTGAGCAATACCTCCACTGAAGTGCAGAGTAGGTTACTACAAGCTCTCACAGTCCTTGCCCAACCTCGCATTTGCTGCCCTTGTGGACATTGATACTAGTTCAGCACACACCCAGGCCATTGTCATCTTTTCAGGATACACATCCATTGATGAGCCAAAATCCTTTGAATTGAGCTACCTATCAATTACCTTCATTGCCACCCAACATCCTTGGCATCAACCTCAGTTATCTCGGGAATCCTTCTCACACTCGCTCCTCCCTTTTTCATCAAGATTGTTCCCATTGTTGCTTCTATGGCACAACCTGTGATGAATGCTTGGAACATCTCTTAGTATGATGTTACTATTGATGAGTGATTGCATATTTGATTTGTGAAAAATTACTTTGATATAGTTGTGTTAGGCAAGATGATCAAATCTGAAATATCACTTTTAATTTAATTTATAATTTTTCTATCAATACTTCTTCAGAAAATTCCCAGAAATAACTTTGTCGAAAAATGTAATAAATTCTAACAAATTTGGACAACCAGTGATCACAATTTTTTATTGAAAAATGCCACAGCAAAAACCCATTCAATTTTATTTTACATCAATTTATTTTTTGAAAACTTAGCAAAGGGACCACTGGAGATAATTTGGCCTCCTTGGAATTCTCTGGCTCGATCTCTGGCTGCAAATTCTCTGGCAAATTCAGGTGGCTCCAATTCGGCTTCAAAAATTAAGATCTGGCTTGAACAACTCGGCCTTCTTTGGATATCACCCCTGGCAGCTGAATCTTTCTCTTCCTGGATGCAGATTGACCTCTGGCAAATTACTCTCCTTTCATCTGTTGGAAATATAGTAGCCATGGTCAGTATTTTCATCAAGAAAAGAAAAAGGAATTAAATTTGAATTTATAACTCCACATTTTCTCAAGTCGGCCTCAAGTCAACTAGGCCCCTTGGAGGCACCCTTTCGACCCCCTTTGGAAGACTATAAATGAGTGAACTCTCCTCCTCATTTGGCACATTGACTTGTGACTTCATTATGTCTGTTCCAACAAAGGAAGAAGAAGGGAGGCCGAAATTTCAGAAGGGACAAAGAGAGACTTGGAAGCTCTTGTTTTTGGTTAGATGTTATCTTGATGTCTTATTTCTGGATGTATTGATGAACTTTGAACTCTATCTCTCATAAGGAAAAGGTTTTTGGGTTTTCCCCTTGTGGGTTTTGCCCTGGCCTTTGGCCTAATTTTCTGTGTCTTGTCTCATTATCTCATGGTTATTTTCTCTGCTTTTTTCATTTTTAATGGTTGAAATATTCTTATGTATAATTGCTTAATGATATTGAATGCTATATGGAACTAATGAATCATTCGAAGTAGTTACTGTTGAAGAATATTATTTCTAGTTTCTGTGAACCCTAGAAATATCAACATGGTATCAGAGCACATGAAGGTCAAAGAGTGGTTTGAAGTCCATGACTATATCTCTATAAAGACAAGCGAAGGTCTAGGAGCCCTGTCCGAATGATCTCTGTAATTTAGGCTGAATTGTCTGTGTAACAAGGAGGGCTGAGTCCCTTATGTGATCGAATCAGAAGGTTGTTATAAGTTTGGCATGAGGACCGAGTTCCCTCAAGTTGGTATGCTGGTGTTTGAGGGCTTCTAAGGAGGAAAGTGTAGGAATTTTCTTGAGATTGGTAAAAACACCAAAGTTTGAAATATGTCATCACTGTGACTAGAAGTTCGAATTAAAAATTAAGTTTTTTACCGTGTGGCCTGTGGAAGGGGTCCAAAGTATATTAGTTCAAGCTGTTGATCCGAGTACTGTGCCTGTGTCCAAGCTTTTGAAGAAAGCCTTCTCTCCGAGCTTGCATATCTTTGTGGAACCGTAATAACACCGAGCATCTGTACATGATCCAAAATTCAAGGTATGTCACAAATCTCTATAAAGACTCAAGTCTGAATTCAATATATATGTTTGAAATTGTCATCACAAAATCTAGATCTGAAGGAAAGGTTCGAAAGTTTTGAAGGATCAAGTGCCCTAAGTAGTATTCGTGACATATCACTATGAAAAAGTCTGTGATTGACACGGGCCATAGAGGTTCGAGGTCTGTAGTTGATACAGTTCGAGACTCGAGTCCTGTGGTTGATTCAAATTTCAATTAATCTGAGCTACAAGAGATCAAAGTTCTGTGAGGTCCAAGTCAATGTTGCATGAATAGGGGACGAAACGGGGATGTTTTTTGGAAGCAGGGACGCACAAGCGTCATTTTCCAAAAATCTAGGAAGCGAACCGTCTCCAGAACCGTCTACTATATATATATATTTATATTTTTTTTGGATTTATATTCAAAACAAACATCCCAAATACCAAATTAGTTGTAGAAGACTGAAAACATGCATATTTTTGCATAAATCAAGATAGATATGGCATCCATGATTCCATTGTAGTTACTAGTATGTACATCAATGATTAATTATTCGAGCATCAACCATCTATATCTAGCATTACAACATACATCAATTTTTAAGCATATTATAACACATTAACACATAGAGCATATTATGATTTATCTAGCAAGTGAGCAATTGTCAACATTTGTCATGTCCAAAATTCAAATAATAATGTTTACACTGCTGCAAGTCACGTCTACTACAATGAACACGGGCTCATCATCTGCTCTCTAGGTTGGCCAATTCCCGAGCTCCAATCTGCCACGCTAGCAACAACTCTAGTCCATCAAAAGTGTTGCACTTCGACACCGTCCTTCACCCATCCTTCGGCTGCTCTTCGTCCTTCAACATAGCTCGTCTAGGGCTACTTTGGGTAGCCAACATGCTGCCCTCCAACCAACTCTATGACACCCGATACTTCATTGCTGAATTTGCACCTAGGAAGACATTACACCACCTCAAAATGTCCTCCAATTGGCTCCAATAGGCTGCACTATAATCTGATCCAAACACTAGTCAAAACCATGACCCAACACAAGGCACAATGTGATTTTCAAGTCTGTTACACTGTTGTCATTATCAGTGACTGGTCAGGGCATATGATCCGTAAACTGCCGTGGAAATTCCACTAGACAGTTCGTCACAACAGATATGATAATATTATATTAAAATATCTGAGATTCTATACTATTACAGTTTTATTTAATTTCTAAACCTATAGATTTTATTGTAATTAGTGCATGCATGCGAATATAAATTATGCAAAAAAGTAGAGAACGAATAAAACAAGCTCACATAGACATAAGATGCAAGATATGCTCTCTGGGAAACCCTTTCGGGAGAAAACCCAGCTAGAAGGTGAGGCCGCTTCACTCTCTTTCTCTGTTTGGAAATATGGCTGCAGATACAAAGAAGTAATGCCTGTGGTCTGTGGGCTGCTACAGTGCACAAATCCTCTCTGTGTGCTCTACCACCTATCTCTCCTGACTATCATTGCTCATTTATGGAACAAATTCTCTTGAAAGAATGGAATGCCTCTTCCTCCTAGTGGCCCGGTTATAACACAACCCAATAGCCTCCTAGTGGTTAAGTTTGACTACATCAACTCTTAACTAGAGTTACAAAATAAACTCTTCTAGAGTCTTCTACATCACAAACACGTGGCTAGCCCTTTTTCCATGAATAATGGGGACTGACGCAGCTTCCTCTCGAACAATAGGTGTGAAACCAGGAAAGTCAATTTTTGAGTGGCATAACTTTTGCATACGGACTCCGATTGACGTGATTCTTGCGCTGTTGGAAAGCTTTCTATGTGTAGAACAACATGAAAAGGTGTGGCCCCCAAAAAAGTTTTACCTCCAAAAAACGTTGTTTGATGCCTCAAAACGTTCCCAGAAGGTTTCAGACCCCATTTGCCAATCTGGATCCCGCCGGTAAAAATGGTCCTGTGAGCGGATTCCTCTACTTTTTCCACTACAAATGCATCGAGATGGATGAAAAACAATATAATGATCCAATTCAGATCACACCTCCCCATTTTGGGAAGCTTTTGGTCCCCAAAAGCTTTTCCTTGAGGAGGTGAGGAAAATTTTCCTCCACCTTTTCTCTAGTGTACCATTTAGCTTTGCCTGAAAGTTGTCTCTTCAACCCATTTTGTCAAAGGTCATGTTATCCCTATCTTGTAGTTCTGGACCTCTTCTGCAAAACTGTATCTTCTGTCAACTCTGCTTGAGCATCTGGTGTCAAATTCTCCACAGAAGGTAGGACCTGTTCCTCTTCCTGATCTATCATGGAAGGCTCATAGAGTTTCAAATTCTCTACATTTACAACTGAGTAAATGCGCATATATGGTGGTAAACTGAGTCGATAGGCGTTATCACCTACCTTTTCCAATGTCTCAAAGGGACCATATCTTAGAGCCTTGATTTTCTTACCAGGCCCCTGCAACCTCTCCTTGTTGAACTGTAGCCATACTCTATCTCCCACCTTGAATGATTTCTATATTCTGTGTTGATCATGTTTGGCCTTATACTTCTCCTGCGACTTCTGCAGTGTTTCTTGTACCTTATATGGATCTGCCTGATCTTCTCTGTAAAATTTTCAGCCCTCAAAGCATCTCTTGTAAGGTCTTCCTTCACTTCTCCTTGCTGTCCATATGCAATATCCAAAGGTGAAGGTGGCAAATATCCAAAACAAGTTTCAAATGGGGACTTTCCTGTAGAAGTGTGGACCGCTCTGTTAAAAGAATGTTGTATATATACCAAATTTTCATCCCAGGTCTTTGGATGCTTCTAGTTGAAACCCCTCAGAAGCTGCACCAAAGTCCTATTGACTACTTCTGTCTTCCCATCTGTTTGTGGATGGAATGTTGTAGATCTCTTCAAATTCATATCCATCTTCTCCCACAATGTAGTCCAGAATGCACTGAGAAATCTTGTGTCCCTATCTGAAATGATGCTCCTTGGGATCCCAAAGTGTACCCAGACCTGTCCAAAGAACAAGTTTGCTGCTTCTTGTCCGCTGATGGTCTTTTTACAGGGCATTAGAACACACATCTTGCTGAACCTGTCAACTACCACGAATAGGTAGTCATGTCCCTTCCTGGTTGTCGATAATCCTCTCACAAAGTCCATGGAAATGCTTTCCCAAGGACGAGTAGGTATAGGTAAGGGATGATACAGACGTAGTTTGGCTTGCTGGTACAACAAAGCATGCATCCTCTTATGAACCTAGCTACTTGCTCTTACACCTTGGGCCAATACACATGGCTCTGCAAGTTAGTCACCGTCTTCCCTACACCAAAGTGTCCTGCAACCTTGGAGGTGTGAGCCTCTCTAATTAGCTGCAAACACTCACCTTTAGGAACACATAGCTTATCCAGCCTGTAGAGTAACCCATCCTGGAGATGGTAGTCAATGGTGCTGTCGCCATCGTGCACATGACTCTGACTTTGCAACTGCTGATACACCTCCTTGAAGTCCTTATCTTCTGAATATGCCTCTTTGTATGCATCATGGGTGAATGGCTCCATGTGCATAAGAGTCCTCAAAGTTGTAATCTTTGATGTGGGTAGCCTTGAAAGCATATTAGCCAACTTGTTTTTGTTGCCCTTCTTATACTTGATCACCAAATGAAATTGCTGTAAAAACCCCATCCACTTGTAATGCCTGGTCTGTTGTAGCTTATTTTGGGCCTGCAGGTACTGTAACGACTTGTGATCTATGTGGATTATTGTCTCCTTTCCCATCAGATAATGCTTCCACTTCTTCATAGCTTGCACCATGGCATAGAACTCCTTATTGTAGGTAGGGTAGTTAAGAGCTGCCCCATGAAAAACTTCAGAATGGTAACATACAGGCCTTCCTCCCTGCATCAAGACAGCTCCCATAGCATACCCACTTGCATCTGTCTCCACTTCAAAGGGCTGCTACAAGTTTGGTAATGCCAAAACTGGTGCTTTACTGATCTTCTTCTTTAACTCATCGAAAGCCTTCTGCTGACCTTTTCCCCACTAGAAACTCTTGCCACTTGCTGTTATGGCATGCAGTGGTGCTGCTACTGCTGAAAACGAGGCTATGAATTTCCTTAGGTACTGTGCTTCTCCAATGAAACTCCTATCCTCAGTGACATTAGTAGGCACCGACCATTTCATGATGGCCTCCATCTTGGAAGGATCTATCTTCAATTCTCTTCCACCAACCACATATCCCAAATACACCAAAGACTGCTGTGCAAACTCACACTTCTTGAGATTTGCTAGCAGCTAGTGCTTCTTCAGTGTTTCCAGCACCTGCGTCAAATGCGAAATATGTTCCTCCTAGGTAGCACTATATACCAGTATATCATCCAAATAGACAATAAAAAATGAATCTATAAAAGGGCACAGTACATCATTCATTAATCACATAAATGTAGCTGGTGCATTACATAGGCCAAATCGCATAACTAACCACTCATACAAACCTTGCCTAGTTTTGAAGGCGGTCTTCCATGTATCTTCTTCTTTGACTCGAACCTGGAGATATCTAGACTTCAAGTCTAGCTTGGTGAAATGCTTTGCTTGTTGCAACTGATCTAGCAAATCGTCTATCTTGGGCAAGGGGTATCTATTCTTGAGCATGATTTTATTCAATGCTCTATAATCTATACACATCCACTAAGTCCCATCCTTCTTCGGCACAATGATGATGGGTGACCCACATGGTGATGTACTCGGTGGAATGACACCCTGTTCCAGCAGCTGTGCAATTGTTTCTTCACCTCACTTGCTTCTATAACAGATTGCCTGTACAACTCAATATTTGGCAATGGGGAGTCTGGCAATAGCTGGATCTCGTGCTCCACTTCTCTCTTAGGGGGTAGCCATTTAGACTCTTGGAACACGTCTTTGTATGCTTGTAACAACTCCTCCAATTGTTGTTTTTGTTTCTTAGGACACCCCTCTAGGGATGCCTTGCCTCTTATTGACTCCTCTACAGACTGATTTCTCTTAAAAACAATAAAACATACTTCTTGTTGGAACTAATCAATTTCTTGGCTTGGTTGGCACTTACCAGTGAAATTTCCGACTTGCCTTTGTGCGTGTTGATGATGAATGATTTTCCATCCTTGATGAGGCAGTACTAGTTAACTTTCCTCATGAATATTGCATCACGTATATACATGTATGGACTCCCAAGCACAACTCCACATACATCAAGGGGAACCACATCCAAATCTACTTCATCAATAAAATCAACATTGATAGCAAATCTAATTTTACACTATTTTGTTACCTTTAGCTCTGCATCCTTATGTACCCATCCCAGTGGATATGGGTTTGGATGATCACGGACTTCCAGCCCCAACTTCTTGACCAGATCTGTTGCAATGAGATTTCCTTGCGATCTTGAGTCAAAGAGAGCATCAATCTTCGTCTTCTTGACTTGTATTTTTACATGGAAGAGTTTGGTCATTTCTTTCTCTTCCTGTTGTTGAAGGCTACTCAGATTCACCTCCTTCTTCACTGATGTGCAGACGATCTTCTCATCCACGTCCGGGCTTCTTTCAACTTGGTTGCTCGAATCAATGGCCATGAGATTCTTCTTCTTATTATCTTTCTTCTTGTTCTTCGAGTTTAGCTCTGGATGCAACTTCCAACACTTCTCCTCTGTATGGCCATCAATGTTGCAGTGGTTGCTGGGATCTTTGCACTGTTGTGTTGTGGCTGTCGTCTTTTTATCTTTTCCCCCTTTTTGCTTCTTCTTCCACTCCTTAGAAGTTTCTTGTTGCTCCTTCTGCTTTGATCCACTTGATTGCACTCTTTTTAGGCCTATGTTCTCCAAGTATTGTGCCTGTACATAAGCCTTGCCCATCGTTTTGGGCTTGAACAAAATCACTTGGTCACACAGATGGCGGTGTAGATCCCCCAAATACTTGAGGAGTACATCTGGGTTCTTTGGAGAGATACCCAAGATTATAGCCATCTTTCTGAATTTTGTGGTGTACTCCTGCACGCTTTGGCCCAACTTTTGCCTAAAGTAATGCCACCGGATCCACTGATCTTCCACGTACCCAATGGGATAAAACTGTGGCTTAATGAGGGTTTTGAAATTCTTCCACTTAGTCACTGGAGGTTCTCCCTCCAACCTTAGGGTTTCCGTGTGGCTCTCCCACCAAGTCAGTGCATGGCCCTCCAATTTCAGCTGCGTGAATGAGATCTTTTTCCCTTCCTCCGATCTGATGGACAATGAAATAAACTTCTAGTTGATGCGACCAGTGGTTCAGCTTCAAAGCGTCGATCTCACCATGGTATGGCTTGATATCGACTTTTGCTTCCACTTTAAACAGTGATTGGTTCACGAAACTCGAACTGGGTTGATCTTTTCCGGGTTCTTTCTTCGACTGGTCGTCTACGTCTTCTCGATCTTCCGATCCCCCTTCTGATTTGTCCTCTGCATTTGAGCCTCCTTCTTCTCCAAATATCCCCAGCTTATTGCTTAGGGCTGCCATGAGGAGGTTTACATTGCGGTTTATATCCGCGACTTGTTCTTTGAGCTGCGAAAACCTCAACTCTGCAGGATCACAAGGTTCGTTTACAAATTCATCACCCATGATTAAGGTTTTACGATTTTTGGGCTTGCCGATCTAGATCCCTGCAATCTCCACAAAATACCCAAAGAAACCTGCTCTGATACCAAATGATCTGTAAACTGCCGTGGATATTCCACTGGACAATTCGTCACAACAGATCTGATAATATTATATTAAAAAATCTAAGATTCTACACTATTACACTTTTATTTAATTTCTAGATCTGTAGATTTTACTGTAATTAGTGCATGCATGCGAATATAAATTATGCAGAAAAGTAGAGAACAGATAAAACAAGCTCACACACACATAAGACACAAGATATGCTCTCTGGGAAACCCTTTCGAGAGAAAACCCAACTGGAAGGTGAGGCCGCTTTGCTCTCTTTCTCTGTCTGGAAATATGGCTGCAGATACAAAGAAGTAATGTTTGTGTCCCGTGGGCTACTACAGTGCACGAATTCTCTCTGTGTGCCCTACCTCCTATCTCTCCTGGCTATCTTTGCTCATCTATGGAACAAATGCTCTCGAAAGAATGGAATGCCTCTTCCTCCTAGTGGCTCGGTTATAACACAGCCCGATAGCCTACTAGTGGTTAAGTTTGACTACATCAACTCTTAACTAGAGTCACAAAATAGACTCTTCTGGAGTCTTCTACATCACAAACACGTGGCTAGCCCATTTTCCATGAATAATGGGGGTTGACGCGGCATCCTCTCGAACTATAGGTGTGAAAACAGGAAGGTCAACTTCTGAGTGGCATAACTTTTGCATACAGACTTCGATTGACGCGATTCTTGCGCCATTGGAAAGCTTTATGTGTGTAGAACAACATGAACAGGTGTGGTTCTTAAGCGACAAATTTTTACCCCCAAAAAACGTCATTTGATGCCTCAAAACACTCCCATAAGGTTTGAGACCCTGTTTCGCCAATCTGGGTCCCGCCGGTAAAAACGATCCCGTGAGTTGATTCCTCCACTTTTTCCACTCGAAATGCATCGGGATGGATGACAAACAATATAATGATCCAATTCGGATCAACATCATGGGCACACTGCAACAACCCAACCAAGCACAAAACAACCCTTATTTTTTGCGGCCCTACCAAGGAAGAATTCCCCGCTTGCGTGCTGTTGTTATGGGCACAAGTCTACCCCAAATTCCCTCTAGGTTGTCCTTGTTTTGAGGTGGTTAGGCCTGTGGCCTACCACAGTTCAGTTGTCACCTACAACCATCCCCAAAACAGAGAATCCTTGCCTTGGTTGTTTCCCAACAGACCCTCCTTTCATCTACGTTTAGTCCTTTGCCAACTTGGCCTTCCTGAGGTATGTAACAACCCTCCACGCACTCAGAGAAGCACCCAAACCAACCCTAAATCCACGTTGTTTTGTCCTCCTCTCCTGCAGCAAAACATAAGCTAATTTGCTCCCTTATCTGAGTTCTTTAGTTCTCCAACGCTGCCTTTATGTTGCACTTATTAGATGCCTAAAATGACTCCATATCACCTTCTATATATACCATAAATAAGGGCTCAACGTCACATTTGAAGTGACACATCCATTGGTTCTTCAAGTCGGCCTACTTGACAACCAATAATTATTAGTCAAGTTCAAAAATTCATATCTTTCTAACAAAAACTCAAATTTGGACGATTTTCGACGCGTTGGAATCGTCTTTCCGAGCACTATCATCCTCATCTATCAGATGCCGTGAATCCATCATGGTTTTTCCCCAAAACACGATTGGTGCCAAAACCCCATACTTGGGTTCCAAGCCCACAAGCTGCCCTTGTGGTGTTTTTCCCTCCAAACCCTGAACCCTAGGGCTTGGAGTACCTCCCAAGCTACACAAATCAACACTCCCTCTTAGAGAGGGAAGTACTTCCAAGACTTGGAAGTATTTCGTCATCATCATCACTGCTCGCAACACTTGCCCAACTCTTGGCGCTCAAAATTGCAACAATCCCTGTACGGTGAGCTATGCCCTTCTCGAAAGTGTCGTTGTTACTGCTGGAAGCAATCTGCTTCTTCTTCTTATCCTATAACGTCTTTCACTCTTAACATGATTCCTTCTTGGCAGTTGTAGGAGCACCCATGCTCACCACTGACCATGCGCTCTTCTTGGGTTGCAGAGTCCCCCTCTGAATCTGCAAGCTCCCTCTTGAACTAGACTCCCTTTGAGTCTCTAGAACCTGGACCTTCTCGGGAAAGTGTAGCTTCTTCTCGGGAACTTGTACCTTCTCCTCTGAAGCCCGCATCTGCACCTGCACCTTCTCTTGCTTCCCTGGAACTTGTACCTGCTCCACCTGTTTCTCTCCATGATCCACAGGCTTGCCCGCCAACCTGTAGAGACCATGCTTGATAATTTCGAGTACAATTCCATCGGACTTAGAGCCTCTGAGCCTGAGTCTTGCCTTTCCATTCTGGAACAAGACCTCAAACCCTCTCTTCTCCATCATTGCGATGGAGAGAACATTATATCTGAGTCTTGGTACAAACAATACATCCTGGACCTGCATCATATGTCCTGTCTTCATTCTGAATGGCAAAACACCCGATCCTCGGATCTCCAACTGACTTTTGTCGCCCAACACCATGTGCAACTTCGAGTCCCATCTAGGTAGAGTCTCAAAAATATCCTGTGACTATCATATGCTTCGTCGCACCACTGTCCACATACCATCCATCCTCTTTGATAGTACTCTGCGAGAAATGAGAAATCATAGCAAGATCCTCCTCTTCATCTTCCAATCTTTTAGCGAGCTCATCCATCTCTTCTTTATTGGTAATAAGGGCGACCTGCTTCCCTTTTCTTTTCTCATCATCTCCCTTCTTCTTCTTCGGACATCTTGACGAAAAATGAACCATCTCGCCACAGTTGAAACACTTGACTTTACTCAAGTCCTTCTTTTGCTTACCCTTCATTTGTGATGCAAGTGCCATGTCAGCATCTAAAGCTTTCTGCATCGACTGAAGATTCTCGTCTCGCAACTCTTGCTGAATAAAGTCATTCGCCAGCCTATCCTAGTCTGGCAGCTTCTCCCTGGCAATGACTCTTTGATGAAGGGCTTCCTTTCCTCGGTGAACCCTTTCAAGGCAATCCTTACCATATCTCCATCTGAGACAGTCACACCGATGGCGGCAAGGTCATCTTTGACCTGAGACAATCTCGTCAGATACGAGGTCACTCTTTCACCCTATAACATCTTGGTGGACTTCAACTTATCCTCCAATACCAATACTCGGTTCTCGTTCTTATTCTGGAACAAATTTTGAAGAGACACCCACATCTCATGTGCGGTGTTCTTCCCGGACAAATGAGGTATTAGGGCATCCCTCACACAATCAAGGATGATCAATCTCGCCCTCGCATCCAAATCTTCCCATATTTCCAGCTCCTTAGGGTCGGTTGGCTTCTTGATCTCTTTCTCGGCAAAATCCTAGATCCTGTTGACTTGCAATATCAACTTGATCCTTTCCTTCCATGGACTATAATTGGACAACCCCTCCAACCTGTCCTCATATCGAATACTTACCTGCAACTTTGACATTGTAGTGAACACTTCACTCACAATGTGACCAACTCCCTCTCATGTTGTACTTCGCTACGCACAACTCTGATTTATTCACTTCCAAAGTAGCTCAGACACGCTTTGATACCATGACGAGTTTCCATGACCTTGGGTCTAGGTTAGAGTCTTAAAATCACTGATGCTAACAAACCAAGAATCTCAACCATAAACTACTTTGCACCGCAGAAATATAAAGCAATAAATCAATACGCACAATGATACACATTTTTAAACGAAATTGTACAATAATGTACAATCACCAATCTTCGTTATATTAAACCAAATTCTGAATAATACAACAGTCTATAGTATACAAGATATAATGACAAACTTTGTTGCGCAACTTCTATGTCGTATCTTGTCCTACCGGTCCTTCCCTCCCGTACTGCTCACTAGTAGTGCCTTAGTCCATCAAGGCATCTATACTTCGAGACTCCAAGAGGGTTGCCTCCTATCAATGCTGCAAGTCACATCTGCTACAATGAAAACGGGCTCATCAACCGCTCTCTAGGTTGGCCAATTCCTGAGCTTCAATCTGCCACGCTAGCAACAACTTTAGTCCATCAAAGTGTTTCACTTCGGCACCATCCTTTACCCAACCTTAAGCTGCTGTTCGTCCTTCAAGATAGCTCGTCTACGGTTACTTTGGGTAGCCAACACGCTGCCCTCCAACCAGCTCTATGACAACCAATACTTCACTGCTGAATTTGCACCTAGGAAGACATTACACCACCTCAGAATGTCTGCCAATTGGCTCCAACAGGCTACACTATAATCTGATCCAAACACGGGTCAAAACCAATACCCAACACAAGGCACAATGTGATTTTCAAGTCTGTTACATTGCTGTCATATCAGTGACTGGTTAAGGCATCATGGGCACACTGCAACAGCCCTAACCAAGCACCAAACAACCCTTATTTTCTGTGGCCCTATTAAGGAAGAATTCTTCCCTTGTGTGTTGTTGTTCTGGGCACAAGTCCGCCCCAAATTCCCTCCACGTTGTCCTTGTTTTGAGGTGGTTACGCCTGTGGCCTACCACAGTTGAGCTGTCACCTACAGCCATCCCAAAAATAGAGAATCCTTGCCTCGGTTGCTGCCCATAAAACTCTCCTTTCACCTATGTTTAGTCCTTTGCCAACTCGGCCTTCCTGAGGTATGTAACAACCCTCCATGCAGTCCGAGAAGCACCCAAACTAGCCCTAAATCCACGTTGTTCTGTCCTCCTTTCCTGCGGCAAAACAGAAGCTAATCTGCTCCCTTATCCAAGTTCTTTAGCTCTCCAACACTGCCTTTATGTTGCACTTATTGGATGCCTAAAATGACTCCATATCACCTTCTATATATACCATAGAGAAGGGCTCAACGTCACATTTGAAGTGACACATCCATTGGCTCTTCAAGTCGGCCTACTTGACAACCAATAATTACTAGTCAACTTCAAAAATTCATATCTTTCTAACGACAACTCGGATTCGAACGATTTTTGATGCATTGGAATTGTCTTTTCGAGCACTATCATCCTTATCCATCACATGCCATGAATCCATCATGGTTTTGCCCCAAAACATGATGGGTGCCAAAACCCCATACTTGGGTTCCAAGCCCACAAGCTACCCTTGTGGTGTTTTTCCGTCCAAACCCTGAACCCTAGGGTTTGGAGTACCTCCCAAGCTACACAAAATTCAAATCAACAAGAAGGTGTCATGATGAAAGACCATCACAAAGGTAAAGTTTTGATTTGAGTGTTCATTTATTTTTGAATTAATATCTAGATGGGCTTATGTAGGACCGCCTAAGGGAAGGTCGGTGGATGACTTCCAAGAGGACCATATTGAAGGATGTAAGATCCTTCCGAAAATATGGCATGAAGGTAGAATGACATAAAGCAAAGCCTAGATGGAAAATCTGATGGATCACTCTCTAATGAGATGACTCACTCATGGATGAAAGTGATGGATGGTCTGTGTCCTATGAAGGTGACCCAAAAGATGAAGACTCCATGACAAAATAAATTAATGACATCAAAGAAAGGAGTTCTTCAGGCAGCTTGTTGGTCCGCATAAAGAGCTGCTATAGGTCTCGAGTTAAGAGGGAGCCTGAAAAGAAGTTTCTTGCCTGGAAGAAACTTGGAAATTCCTAAGCCAAGAGGGAGCTTAGGTACATTCCTTTTTGGTAGGAATGAGTACATTCCTTATTGGAATATGGCCTCCCTATATGAGAGGGAGAGATAGACATGACATTTTGGTCTTCACCTGGGAAGACACAATGGAGGATTGGGTAATCATTTGGCATTTGATACTCTTCAGGGATGAGATAGGGCATCGAGTGGAAGAGTAGTCGTGGAGGAGCGATATTCTTTGAGGGATGGGGCGTCCAAGATAAGAATAGTCCTCATGGAACATACTTTGAGAGAACCCGGGTGGGGTATGTTCAGAGAGAGACAATGATGAGGGTGTCTATAAATTATTGGTCTCGCCAGCATTAAGCTCAGATCTTGTCGATATAAGGAGTTGTTAGTCAAGGCCTTGCTATGTAACAATGTTGGTTGATATGATGCTATACAAATGAGTTACCAATATGTATTCTTCTTATGAGAAATTCTTCAGATTGAGAAAGTCCAAGTACCATTATGAATACATCCGTAGTTAAGAGGGAGTGTTGAAAATTGTAAGTAGGTTCGGTCTTCATAATGACATGTAATTATGATTTTATGTAATGAGATGTAAAGAAGAAAAATAAAATTATTGTATTGACTTGCTTCATGGGTTTCATGGGCAAGAAATTTTACTTTTGAATCAAGACTCCCATTGAGAGTCTTTAGAATTTATTTGTCATCTAGTCATAAAATGATAGAATCATTGTCATGTAATGAAGTCATGTTACTCTTTGTAAAAGGTCAATATTTGTCTATGTAAAATATCCTCCAAGACCTTGTCACTTATCCTCTTCAAGTTGGCCTACAACGATGGAGGAAGTTGCTAGAAGTCTGCCTAACCTCTAGCAATCATGTTGGCCTAAAGGACATGAGAAGAAGTGTATATATAGCCTAACTCGGCCTCACTTGAAGATAAGCAATTCGAACAAGCAACTTGACTAGTAATTCAATAAATAAGAGCGAAGGAGAAAGGCTACAAAAAGAAGTGCAAAGAAGAGTGAAGGAGGTTTCTTCTCAAGTCTATGAAGGAGAGATTCTTCTGGGAAGTACGAATGAGAGATTCTTTTGGGAAGTATGAAGGAGAGGTTCTTTTGGATCAACGAAGGAGGTATTCTTCTAGGGCAGCGAAGAAAGGTTACTTCTAGGCAAGCAAAGGAGGGTTTCTTCTGGGGCAGCAAGAGAAGGACTCTTCTAGGTGACCAAGATCTAGAGATCAAGTTTCTCTAGAGGAGACCAGTGAAAGCCTAGAGACTAAGGTTCTCTAGGGAAGTCGAGAAGAAACAGTGTGAAGAATAGAGATCGAGTTTCTCTGGAAGGAGTGGAGAAGTGTAGTTTGAGATCAAGAAGGAAGTCGAAGGAAGAGGCAGAGCATCAAGGTCAATGACAAGGTTCTTGGGAGGATACTAGAGTCAAGGGTTTGTGTCATGGTCTTGGTACTTGTCAATTGAAGATCTAGAAGAAGAATTTTGATTAGGTTTTTCTCTCAAGAGGTGAGAGATTTTGGCCCTGTCTGACAAGCCTATATACTGTGTCACTTTTCTTTTATTATTGATAATTGTCTTGATGAAAAGAACACAATAATAATATAACGAAGAAAAGATCATAAGCTAAGAAGTAAAAGTATATCACAAGAAATTATCAAGCAGAGAAATCTTTTATTTATCCATGCCCTAGATTTCTCAACATTTCCCTCTTAACTAACAAGGGTGAATGTTTCACCACAGAAACTAATTGCTACCAGCTAGGGTAAATAGTTTCACCACCAAAACTGGGATCTCCACAAGGGTTCCCCCTCACATAGTAAGCTACTAGAGCTCCAAATTCAATTCTCAAATCATCCATGAGCCTCCTTTTTATAATTATTTTCTCCTCTCAAAATACCATGGGTCACTTTATTTTTATTAAGTGACTTACCACCTTTTTTATTTAATTATTAAAATGTTGCCTTTTAAATATGATGATATTAAACAATTAAACAAACTAATCCCCTTTTTTTCCTGACTATAGGCTATGGGAATTTGGGTAGGCTACTAAGTTGATCCCCTTTGCTATTATGGTTTGGAAAGGGACATTACAATGTCTGTTTCCTTGTTGGGACTCTACAGGGGAATTCCCTTTGTTGGTTGGACAAGTAGAATTTGAAACTTAACATTTTCACCAACATAGAGACCTACTTTTCATGCATTTCAACACATTAATTTCTCTAGAGGTTGATTTTTAGGTGCTTGTCTAGTGCAATTGGTGTGCTAGAAAACCCTTCTATGACTTTGACAAGCCCATCCAGATTCCATAGTGCTTTTGAAAATAGTTTGGACCGAATTTTGGAAATTTTTTTGACTAAATATTGTAGGTGTTCCCACTAGACTTGCATATTCCTATCATGAGTGTGCACCAACAAACCTATCAGGAAGCCTTGCTGTATATTTTAAAATCAACAACCTCACTTTAGACATCGATGCTGTCTTCTTTGTACATTAGCTGATCCTTGCGAAAAAGGTCATTGACTTGCAACAACAACTTAGGCAGATGCCACTTCGGTAGAGGAGCAAGATTTTCTATCACCATTGCAAACATAATCACTTTGAGAGTGGGTTAGCACTAAATCAATTGGCATCATGCCACTATGTCCTGCAAACAAAATTCCAATTGAAAAAAACTAAGACTCCCTATAACTATTGTTTCTTCCATCATTTGTGGATCTATTCTTAACATCTACTGCTTGATTCAGAGCATATATCTTCATCTCATTCATGTTGAGGGTATTTTGGGGGCCACAACAGTAGACTTTGCTCAGACCTTTAGTGTTGCTTTGGAACCTTGTTCAATATATTTTAACTTGGACCATACATTGATACTCTCAAATTGTCTAGGAGCCACAACAAGTGTTCAACACGAGACATGTTTACGCCATGCATGTGCAATTAGGCAATGCTCCCTAGCCCAAAGGAGCATCAAATTCTTCCTATGTAGTACTTAGGATAACATAGCAAGCTAGTGTTGGCTCATGGATCTTAACCAAAAGCTATATGATATTTGTCGACACAGGGATCAGAATGCTTCTAATTTCCTTTGGTTCTTTGGGAGCAACGATAATAGAACTCAATTTTTCTCCATGTGTTAAATTACAATGGGTTCCCTTATTCAAATCAAGCAACTACCTCTCGCTTATGTTGGCATTGTTGAAATTCTAGTGATGCAATGACTAGAATAGTTTTTCACAAATGATAACTGTTACCGCTCAAACTAGTAGGGGTCCTTGGAGGGGATCGTATAGAGCAACTACTAGGTGAAGGGGCAAAAATGGAGCAATAGCCCACTGTCACCTCAACTAAGGCTCCTTGCTCTTTACAGACTTTCACTGATGGGAGGAGTCTCGGTATGAGAGGAATCACAAGAATAGATGGATCAATGATAAGATATGGGATGATTCATAAAGCCTATTCACAAGAGAGGCTCAAATAATTGGCTTGCTTTCTTTGAAATCAAGGTGATTGGCTCTCTAAGAAGGGCTATGAGGATACTTAGACCCAGGGTTGGAAAATATCCTTTTACGAGAGGTATCCTAGACCTAAGAATGCTAAAGGGGGAATTGCTTCTCTGTGACCCTTATGGAATATGAATTACAAAGCCGCTGGTCCGTAAAGAACCCAAGTGGGCCCAAACTAGGTCAAGGATATGGATTTGATCAATACTAGAGGGGCTTGACCTGTTTAGGGAGGAGAATAGGATCAAAGGACAATTTTTCTTTTGATAGACAAATGCAATGACCCAAGTGAGGACACTAACCCAAATCAACCTAGGGAAAGAGATGGTCTTATGGCTAGGGCTTGCTATATCTCGGGATTCCATTGTCGGATTTGCCTCAAAATAGGAAGAGCTATTGAGGAAAACCCCAACGCAGTAGTGGACCAAAATTTAAAGGTTTTGGATGGTCAGAAAAGATATCAATTGATGCCCTAGGAGACCTTCTAGGGTTAGGCCTAGAATTGGAAGAGGCGAAGAAAAGAAGGGTAATTTTGACCACCAAGGGGATGCGAGGATTAGTGCCTTGCTTTTTTGGCTTAATGGAGTCAAGATACAGCTAGATCGAGGTAGTTCTTATGCTAAGGAGCCCTAATTGACATTCACTAGCCTTTCCAAGTGCAACAACTAGGTTATTAGGGTTTTATACTTCAAATTTGCAAATGAGATTAAGTTTCGAGGTCTTTCAACCTATGAGGTGCCTCTAGGAACATTCACCCACTCCCTCAAAGAGCAACACATGCATTAGATCACTTATTCCAGGTTTCTTGAAGAATTTCACATTACTTTAACCCATACAAGAATAATGATAACAATACCATGCATTAGACAAGTAAGATAACAAGAATAACATTAAAATTTCACTTACATGAGAGAGAGAGTATATCCATTTACCAACTTCACATTAGAAAGAAGCTCCAAAGACAATAGCGAAAATCCAAACATCATAGTGCATCAAGAAACTCCAAAAATTCCACCCCAAAAACAAGTGCGAAAATCTCTCAAGAGATACTAATCCAATCCAAGTGATGATGAGAGGAATGAATGAGCAATAATTAGGCCTAATGATGAATGAGATGAATGAATTAGGCCTAATTAAGCCGCAAATAATAAAATAATATGCAATAATAACATCCCTTGGTGACAAGCCCACCAAAATAGCTCCATAATACAAAGATAAACCCCTCAAGAGGGCAAAATAGTAAACATGACAAGTCGTTGGGCCATTGAGAGCGCCTGATGGAGTCCAAAGTGTGCCAAAGTGAGAGAATAGGCTCCAAACATAGTGATCAAGGGTGTAGCCCCTTGATATCCAAGTAAATCAACTGTGGTGCCCTGAAGTGGGTGTGGGGGCACAATGACATCGTCATGGGTCTCCAAGTAGTTCCATAATGCCTGTATACCATCTGTAAGGGCTAGAATGATGACATACGCCCTCCATCTTCCATGGTGAGACACATCCTCATCTGGGACTTGGAACATCTGCCAAGTGTGGTGCAAGTGTGAAGCCGGTTGGGCATGGTGATCCAGGGGCATCATCCTCATCCAAAAGGTGGAATATGAGCAATCAATTGACAATGTTAATGGATCCATGGAGTGGTAATACAACTTGAGTGGGCTTAATGGTTAAGAGCATGTGTTTCCTCCTAAGAGGTCACAGGTTCAAAACTGGAGGGGGGTAGAGTATGTATGCCTTCGTAGACTTAGTAGTCAAATCACTGTGCGGAGGTGGGTCCCTTGTCCCACAAATAAGGGGGTCTCATACACCAATTTGGTGTCTGGCTTGGCTGTGACCTTAAAAATGGATATTATTATTATTATTATTAATCTTCTCTCTGCAATGGTGGGGGCCCATGGCTCTCAACGCTCACCCTACAAGTGCCAATGTGACCCTTTGGAGGGCTTGGACCCCGTATAGCAAGATCAAACCCCAAATGGAGACCCACCTGCAATCCTGCATAAGATCCAATGCGTCCCCTTGCCCTCCAGTACAAAAAATCATTAGACTAATCAAGTAAAAGAGTTTACAAATCATGGAATAAAATGGATGCTTCATGGTGGCATGCCCTTCCATAGTGGGCTTTAGCATGTACAGGTGTGTCTAAGCTCAATAAGGGGGTTAACCAAGGACCCTCTGAGGTGGTTTCAGCCTTTAAAGGGGGTGACATGTCCATGGTACATCCATAAAGTGATAGGTGGCATGTGATGCAATGATGGAATGGAATGGGGATTAGGGAAAGGCTCCGAGCCACATGCCATGGTACAAGGGTAGCTCTAATAGGGGAAACCCACACTTGGGTATAGGAGTGTAGGAGGGAGAAATCGTGGTACAGGAGTTACCCCGACCTTTGTTTTTCCACCCTTTTCACATTCCTTTTGCCTTTGATTGATTTTTCTTCATAACTGCTCGGGGCTCTAGGGGATGAGAGCATGATGTATATGATACAACAATAAATACCCCCTTTTAAGGTGGGGCAATTCATTGTCGGCGAGGGGTTGCGACATTCATGGGTTCCTTAATGTGGAGGGGGCTAATCTAGGGCCCATAAGAGCCAGGGTGATGGCCATAGATAAGTTGTAGAACTCATATTTAGCTTTTGCCCACGTGCTAAATTTTTATGTCCCAACCTTCTTTTCCATTTTGTGGTACATTTCTAGTTGTGAGTGGCCAAATTATGCTTTTACTTTTCTTTTTAGCTGCATCAACCTCCGGGGCATCGTTCCAGGTTCGACCCAAGGTGTGGGCAAGGGGAGGGGGAGACTAACCCTTTGTGGACCCAATGGAAAAATGTGGACCTGGATGGAAAAAGTGATAAACGGGGTTAAAATGAGCGGAAGGGGGTTGATGTATATGGTGTTAGGAAGCGGGACCATGCAACCAAAATTGGGATTTCCCATGTTGTGCCAACCCTAAATCTAATAGCCAGTAAAGGAGATCCCACGGGACTAGGATACAAGGCTAACCATCAAACCAGGCAGAGGAGACAAGAATATAGACCTAGCCCACTTTTTCTGGCTGAATGCCCAAAAATGTCCATGAAAAGTAAACAAAATTACTCAACAACACCAATGAAAAGCCATACCTTCGAGGTTGGGAGGCCCACCTTCAAGCATACGATCTTAATAAATGGGCGAGGGACCACATGGCTAGCTTTGGTGGTGGAGATAGTAGCACATCGAGCTATCTGATGGCTGCAAGGGGCTACTGGCTATCAACTGAGGACCATCTAGGAGAAAATTTTCTCCTATGGATACTACCCACAGGTAGTGGGTAACATCTGGCTCCAACTGGGACATGAGCTCTTAGAAGAGTGCACGAACATACTCGAATGGGAGGCCATGAGAATACTAGTAATCTCTTGGGGCCGCAAACTTGTTGCTTGCACATATCAAAAACCAAGCACACAAGGCATCATGTTTTGTGGTGTCTTCTGATCACCCATGCTTAGTATTAGGCCATAAACCAAAAAGAAAATAAAATTTTATTCTAAATGCAACTAATCTATTATGATAATATCATATGATGTTAGTTCTAATGAGAAAAATCAACATGCGATGCATCCTACCCTACATGCATATGATACAATGTCGAGGGCTAAGTGTAATCATAGATTCAATGCAACCAGCATGTCAATTGATCATTATAAAAAGATGTGCTTCTATGATCATTTATGTAAAAAATCCAAAAACATAAATGGGAAGAGTAGTATGAGGGATTGCGACGGCGAGAGGTGGGAAAATAAGAGACCCATATGCCATAGAAAGGAAACCTGGAAGAAGGGAAAGACAACGACTGAGGTTTGAATTTGATCCTCTATCCAGAAGATGGAAAATTTGTCAATGATCAAGTACATGAAACTTTGAGGAAGAACTATCTCAGGCCTATCATCCTCAGGTTAAGAAGGATCGAATGACACATTTAGGATGATATTATCTTGGCTATTGGGAAAATAAGAGGTTGAATCATCATTGCATTTGGGGAAAAAACGTGATTCTTCATTTTTCATAGGGAAAATCGGCTCTTCATCAAAACCAGGGGAATGAATCTCATTACATGTTAGAAAATCAAAAAGGCAGAAAGATTTTCTTTATCTTGATAATTACCTGTGATTTTCTTCTGTTCTTATTAACTTTCTTGTGTTCTTCTTTTATCTTAATTCATCAAAAAATTACCAAAACCATAGCACGAAGATCAAAGACACTAGATGTAGGTAGACAACCAAGGAAAAACCCTATCTAGGGGAAAACCCAGTCAACAACTCTTTCTTCAATAGTTTCATGAGATAATCCAAGACTCTTTGGCCTAGACACAGACTTCCTCCAATCACCAAGTTAGCCCTTTACTTTTGCAGATGATAATCTTTCAGTAGCAACTGGCAACAACAACTTCGACCTAGCAACAACTAGTAGTAGCAACTTCGACCTAGCAGCAACAACTTCGATCTTCCAGTAATAGCCCGATAAATTCACATGTGTGAGAGAGAAATGACCCAAAAACTTTGATCTTGTCTTTTTCAACGATTCTCCTTCTTCTCTTGGAACTTCGCACTTTTTCTGCTGCCTCTTCTTGGATATCGAACTTGATGAGTGATTCTATAAATAAATCGAACTGTAATGTATTTATAGCCTCTTTTGGAGTTAAAATTACTCTGATGTAGGCCAATTTGGTGTGGAGGTGACAAATGACTTATTTGACTTGATAATAATTTTTTTTACATGGTTCAAAAGTGTAAGAAGGGTCTCATAAAATGGACAATGACTCTAATGACTCAATATAAAACCTAGAAGTCCTCAATGGGGACTTTGACCTATAAAATGATGACCCAAGTATGAAACCCATGCTTTAATGATAATAATAATAATAATTTCTTTTTCTTTCTTTTGATAACTACATTTCATTATGACTCAAATACAATGATGAAGACCGAACTTAGTTACATTCTTCAACACTCCCTCTTCTCTAGGGAGGTATTTATAATGACATAGATATACAAGTACAAAGAAGATATCAAAATACATGAACCACGAAGTGTTTAGGCACACATGGTGCCACGGACTAGATTCCTAATCTGTTAATTTTTGCAACTGCGGTAAAATTCCATATTAGACAGCTCAGATGACCAAGATGATGTTTGCATTAAAATTCTCTTTTCGAGAGGACCAAAATGGACCTAAAGATCAGTGTTGTGAAAATCGCGATTTAATCGCGCGTTTTTCAAAAAATCGCGATTTTTTCCCCTTGGTGATTAAATCGCGATTTTTAAGGGAAAAAACCGCGGTAAATATTTTTTATTTTTTA
>APFE031118210.1:17329-41712 GCA_000404065.3 Pinus taeda | reverse complement strand
TTTTTTTTTTTTTTCATGTTTTTTAAACATTGTTTATGTTTTTTCATTGTTTTTGGCATTTGCTTGCCATTTGGTTGGGTAACTTGGGTTTGGAACTTTGGATTCTATCATTCTAGATATTTGTAACTTGTAATTTTGTAAATGGCAAATGCTAAATTGTAATCCTAAATTCATATTTCCTAATCCTTATTAATTTTAATTTTTTTCCCATAGGTTTGCAACTTCAAAGTTAGAAAACAAACATGCCAAGGAAATTGGATCCTTTCTGGGATTATGGTGAGCCTGCAGCTCCGAATGATAGACAAAACTTGAATTGCAAGTTGTGTGGAAAGGAGATACGCGGGGGGTGTATAGGTTGAAGTATCACCTTGCACAAATCCCTGGACATGATGTGGGGCCTTGTACAAATACAAATCCTGAACTTATCCTAAGAGCCACGAGAGCACTGGGAGAATTAGAGCAGACTAGAGAGGCCAAAGAAGAACTGAAAAGGCAACTAAGAAGGTCAGGTGAAGGAACTGGGCCAAGTGGCGCTGGTTCTACTGCAGCATCAATCAATCTGGTAGCCGCATCATCATATTTTGTTCCTCGAACCACACCTGGTTCACAACCATCTATCGGTTCAATGCTAAAAAGAACCGAGAAAGAAGAAGCTGACAACTTGCTAGCAAAATTTCTCCTCTGGAGTGATATTCCTTTCAGCATCATAAGGAATAATCCTTTTTTCCAACCTGCTGTTGATGCTATTGCCAATGTTGGCCCGAGGTACAAAATCCCTTCTTATCATGATTTCAGAGGCCTGGTTCTTCAAGATCAAAAGTGTGACTGCACCCCAAGATTGGAGGATTTTAGGGCATCATGGGCAAAAACAGGATGCACTGTTATGTCCGATGGTTGGACTGACCAAAAGGGGAGAAGCCTTTTAAACTTCTTGGTTAGTTGTCCCCAGGGGACTATGTTTATGAAATCTGTTGATGCATCTCACCAAATCAAAGATGCAAAACTTTATGTGATTTGTTGGATGCGTTTATTTTGGAGGTGGGTGAAGAGCATGTTGTCCAAGTCATCACGGACAATGCTGCAAATTATGTTGCTGCTGGTAGGATGCTTATGGACAGGCATCCTACTTTATTTTGGACACCTTGTGCCGCCCATTGTATTGATTTGATGTTAGAGGACATAGGGAAAATTCCCTTTGTCAAAGATATTGTTGACTCATCGAGAAGTATTACAAAATTTATATATAATCATACATCTGTGCTTAGCTTGATGAGAAGATTCACCAACAAAGAGTTTGTGCGCCCCGCCATTACACGGTTTGCCACCAGTTTCATATCTCTTCAATCCCTCTTGAATTCTATGTGGGATGTGAAGAGAATGTTTCTTTCAGAGGACTGGCTACGTTTCACAATGAGCCGCAAACTAGAAGGAGAGGCCGTATGCAGACTAGTTTCATACCAGGAAGACTTCTGGGCGGGAGTGAAGGAGGTGTGTGCCGTTACTGAACCTTTGGTAAAGGTTCTTCGGTTGGTTGATGGTGATAAGCCCGCAATGGGCTATTTGTATGAAGCCATGGACAGGGCCAAAGAAGCCATTCGGGCCTACTATGATGACAAGGGAGATGATGGGTTTCAGAAACAACTCCTTCTATGGGGAGTGATTGATGAGCGATGGAACAACACACTCCATCGTCCCATTCATGCTGCAGGGCTTTTCCTGAACCTTGGATTTTCTTATGCATGTGGGTTTGATTTTGATGCTGAGATCATGGATGGATTCTTATCCTGTGTTCAGAAAATGGTGCGATCTCCAGAACAACGTATAGAGATCTCTAAACAAATTGAGTTGTATAGGATGGTAGGTGGCACATTTGGCTTTGACATGGCTGTCAATGATAGGCTGATTAAAATGCCAGGTATTTTTTTGTTTGTAACTTTGTTTCAACTTTCAAATTTCATTGTCTCCTCAATTTCCATTTTTTTCTTATGTTTATTTAAAATTTTATTTGTAATTTTGTTGTAGATGCCTGGTGGCAAATGTATGGAAAAAGGGTACCCCTTTTGCAAAAGTTGGCCATTCGCATCCTCAGCCAAACATGTAGCTCCTCAAGATGTGAGCGCAACTGGAGTGTATTTGAAAAAATACACAATAAGAAGCGCAACAGGTTAACACTTAAACATTTAAAATATTGCAAATTTCGAAATAAAATTTTGAATTCATTAAACAATATTTTTTTTATTAATTATTAATTATTATTTCATGATCTTTGTACAGGTTGGAGTCCCAGAGACTTAATGACATGGTGTATGTCTACTACAATCTTCGATTGTGGGTGAGGCAACTGGAGAAGACACCTGATTTGGAGGCCATCTCATTGGATGGGATTGACACCACTGCTGCATGGAGGGTCGAGGACGAGAGGCCTCTCATGGAGGCTGCTGAAGATTGGTTAGGGCAGGATGTTGTGGAGGGGGAGGAGGAGGAGGAGCAGGAGCAGATGGAGGAGCAGGGGGAGGAGGAGGAGGAGGAGGAACAGGAGGAGGAGGTGACACCGCCTGCCCGGGCTACTGCCACCAGTAGAGGACGTGGTCTACCTCCTATACCTCCTATTTCTAGTTCTTCAGCTAGTAGAGCACATCAGACTCCACTGCCATCTCCACCAGCACAGGGACCAGCGTCTACATCTAGAGGGAAAGGGAAAGTTGTGGCATTTTCTCGCAAGAGGGCAGAGGAAATCAATAGGATTAGACTTTCATTTTATTGTATATGACATTATGACATGATGCGATACATTATCATATTTTTTGTTGATATTTTGAGGCTGAGTTGGGACTCAGGAGTCAGGACTTACTATTTAGGACATGATTCAATGTTATGTGTGATTTTAGCGCTAGAAATGATATTAAAAATCTTATATATTAGTTTTTTTATCATATTTATGTGTCAATGTATTTATTTTATGTTCTAGATGGTTTAGATATTGAAAAAATTGAAAAAAATGAAAAAAAATGAATATTTTTGTTCTAAACGCTTTTTTCCGCTTTTTCCCGATTTTTCCGATTTTTTCATTTTTTTCCCCGCGCCGATTAAATCCCGCTCGCGCTTTTAACAACATTGCTAAAGATCACTTGATTCGGTCAAGCGGAAGTTAAGTTTTAAATTATTTTATTAATTCATTCATTATGGAATGGGTTGGCCCTAACTACATGGTTAACTGCTTGGGTCATTCCTAACCCCAAGTAAACCCTCAAGACAACCTATGAAAGAAAGCGACCTCAAGCTCATTTGAACACGCACTGAAGTTATGTTTTTATTCTTCTACTTTGTCTTGGCTCGCACAGGTTCATCGGTGGAAGTCCTCATTGGGTTCTAGATCACAAGCGAAAGGTTCGCTCTGGGTTAGGGTTTTTTGGATCTCGGTCACTGGCACAGATCTAAACTTTTTCGTCCATTGTGTTGGCACAGAGTGGGCAAGGGAGCGACTTTGACACCCTGTCACTCAGAGGCAGTTCAGAGGGAGCGACTTTGACACCTTAGTCGCTCAGAGGAAGTTCAGAGGGAGCGACTTTGACACCCTGGTCACTCAGAGGCTGTTCAGAGGGAGCGACTTTGGGTTCAGACGCAGATCAGAAGGTTCTGATCCTCGGTCGCTCGCTTCAGGCAGCCCAGGGAGCGAGTCTTCCATTACAGTCACTTGGATAGCACTGCGAGGATGTGGCTTCGACTTGTTGGTCACTCGAACAGCCCGACAAGAGAGTGACTTTGGTTCTTTTCTTCTTCAGGGCCATAGTCGCAGGCACAAAGACCTCCTAGGAGTGACTTTGCTATTATAGTCACTCAGATACTATCTTTGTGAGTGTGACTTTGAGGTTTTCAATCGCTCACAGACATTATTTGATGAGAGCGACCTAGTTCAGATCTGGGGTTTTGGCATCTTGGCATAAGTGATCGGTGGATCTGGGTTTCTCTATTGTAGATCAGTAGATCCGAGTTTCTTTGTTGTTATAAGAGATCTGTAGATCTGGTTTATTGTTACCTGCTACTAATCATATGTATTGGGCTCATTGTACTCACTGTTGTAACTTTTATGACGATCTACTAAAGAAGAATATTTGAAAGGGTTTCCCCCTTATGGGGTTTTCCCTAGTCTTGGACCTGTTGACCACTGGACACTGGAGTGGCACTTGAAGATTATATGAAGACTCCATGCCCAAGGATGATCTAGAGAACACTTGTACCATCAGATATCATCAGTCAACGTAGTTTTTTAACTCTACTTCTATCTTCTCATCATCTTTTTTGTACCCAGATTCCACACCCTGCAGGGAATTGTAATAAGTGATATTAGTAATGATGAGTTTTGAGTCTATAACAGGCCTAGGATGTTGCGACTCGATCAACAAACGAGTACACCTTGGAGTGTTTTTTTATCTGGTTAATTATCCCTTCTTTTTCAGAGGCGATAATTTTCTGGGTTTTTTCATTCACTTTTACCCCAAAGCCAGGGTGACGCTTTGAAGGTTGAGCCCTTAACACATCTTAGTGTCTAGAGTCTATGAATATTACCATACTAGATCACACAAAAAAAAATCGTGGAATTTGGTTAGGTCTAGGTAATCATTTTTTAATTTTTTAGATTTCCTGCAGGTCAAATATTACAAATAAAATTGTACTTGTAATGTAATAAGTGATGTCTAGAGAAGTTGTATGGGGTATGAGTAATGAAATTTACATCTCTCACCCTCAACTTTCTACTATGACACACTTTGATGGGTTAGAAATGTGTTTTAAACCCCCAAAACCCACTTTTCCTAAGTTTAGTGGGAAATCTGGCAATTAATTAAGCCAAAAATTAAATAAATAGAGAAAAATAAATATCCACACATGCTAAATGTTGTGGAAATGAGGTGGAAAATTATGGGAGAGTTAAAGTGAAGTCTTAAGGTGATGTGGACTCCTAAAATCAAGGAAAAGACGTGCTCAAATAAAACCAAATTTCTAGTATTAAAGGAGAAAGATGCTTACTTGGAAATTCGAATTTGCGAAGTTAATGCACATTTGGGAGGATTTGGTGGAGATTTTTGTGGGAAATTGTCCCCACATGGGTTACTAGCCATATACACTTGTCATTCTATCATAAAATTCGAATTTGGCACATAAAGGAAGAAGAAAATGATGTCCACTTGCTAGAATTCAATTTTTACACTTGGCATTGGAGCTCCATTCAACAAATTCGAATTTCTCTTTGGGATTGTCACCTTATGCCACTTGTTTAATCACTTCTACATTGGGATTGGCTCCAATGCCATTTGTCATTGTCATTCTTCATTGGGATTTGCTCCCAACTCTCTATATAATAGAGCCATGGGCTCTCATATTGTATCATGTAATACGAGTTATTGTTCTTGACGAGACTCTGCGGGATTGTATTCACTACTTGCAATATAATACAACAATTTTTGGGGTAAAGTGTGATGGTGTTCTTCTCCTTGCATGTGGTAAATTCTTGACTTGTTGTTATGCTTCTATTTATTTCCTCATGTCATTATTTCTTTCATGCTTGTTTCAAGTTCTGTTAGTATGCAGCTATCTCATATTAGCATAAGAATTAATTATTTGCTTTAGGAAAATAAATCTTCTAGTGGATAATAGATGTATCTCCAGGAATTCTTTCCACTGCACTTATTTAATTTCATGTCAATTTAATGATTTGTGGTGAAGTTTTGTAGATGAATCATTATTTGGTCAAGCTTTTCAAGTGTGAGGGGAAATTCTCGAAAGAATCAACCCATTCTCGAAAAGTATTCGTGGAGAACCCACATGTTTTGAATTCCAAAGTCTCATCTATATCTTATTTGTGTCTTACAGGGATTCTTTCAAGTTTCTTAAAGCTTTTATTTCTTGCATCAAAATATCAAATTTGGAAAAATTTATTTTTTATGTATTGTACTTCATTTATCAATATCTGACTATTTCAAAGAGCTAAGTCATGGCTAGTCAAAGAGGAGAGCTTGCTCATACTTTTTGGCCTAGCCTCTTGTAGATTATTTTTGTAACATACTTTGTTGTCATCTTGGTCTAACATTTGAGTTATTTTTGTATCCTTTTGAGCAAGATAGTTTCCATGCTTTGATTTGTAGACTTATTCATCTTGAATGCATTTATAATATCTTGTGCTAACAATTTAGTGTTTCACTTTTTAGGGTTATTTTGGCTTTCCATTTGAAAGCATTTTATTTAATTTTAAGCAAAATACAATTTCATTTCTTAAAGAGAAAATACTTGGAAGGCACTGGTTGTTTATGTATTTCATGCTTGTCTTACGAGAATCTATTTAATTCTAACAATTCTCCTAGAAAATCACATCATTTTTAAATTAACTTTTTTATTAGGGACCACTCCCCTTAGCTGACCTAGGAGATAGCTCAAACGGAGAGAGTTGGGATTAGTGTGACAGCCCCTTCTCTGAGTTCCCTGCCGCCAACCACACCTTGTGGGGTTGAAGGCTTTTCTCACTAACTTGTAGGTAGGTGTAGGCGGCAAGGTCAACAGGACCAATTTGCTGTCTCTTATGGTTGTGTGTTGTCTTCTCTATCACTACTTATATTGTTCATTCTTCAGTTACGTTTATGATTGATTATACTGCTAATAGTTGGATACATTGTTAATGAAAATGATAAATTGGGCTAAAGTAATTGATACAACATTGAACAATTACAAATTTTAACATGGAATCAGAGCGAGGTTAAAGTGAAGCCCAAGAGAAGACAAATCTTGAAGCCCTCTCCTTCAGAAAGTAGATCGCCTGATTCAAAGTCAAGATGTCATCCTCTACCTTCAAGGAGCATGAAAAGCTAGGAGATTCATCAAACTTTGTTGCATGGAAAGTCATATTGGAGATCATAGCCAACAACCATGATGTGTTGGAATATATTCAAGGAAGTATACCCGAGCCTTCAGAAGATGCTTCCACTACACTCAAGAACATGTACAAGAAAGGTGAGTCTAAAGCAAAGCAAATTATAGCTGATGGTTTACAAGATCATTTACTTGCTTATGTTGGGAATTTAAGAAAGTCCAAAGATATGTATGACAAGATAACTGGCATGTATGAAGTCAATAACCTAAATGAGATCATTACCTTGAAAGATCAACTTGGAGAAAATATACCTGACAGGGAACTGGTAATAGTGACTCTTAGAGGTCTCCCCTCTATTTGGGAAACCTTCATTACTACCATTAGCAATAGCAATGTCCTTTCGACATATGATGAGATTATGGGAAAACTCACTCAAGAAGAATCCAGATTGATAGCAAGAGGAAGAATTCAAAAGCATGAAGAAGGAGAACCTGGCAAAAGGAAGAAGAAAGAGGAAGTTCTTCAAGGAAGCCCCCCCTCCCAAAACTCAAAAAGAAGGAATGACAAATCGACATCTCATATTGAGTGCTTCAATTGTCATAAGAAAGGTCATTATGCACGAGACTATCCAGAGAAAGGGAAGAGATCATGCTACAACTACAATAACAAAGGAAGAAAAGACTATCAAAGAAAGAACCATGACAGAAGAGATGAGGGAAGAAGAAGAGACTCCTCAGGCGACCATGAAGAACATTGTCCTCCTTAAAAGAAGCAAAGGGCACCCAGGTATGAAAGTAATACTACAAATAAATCTGAATATATTCTCAGTTCTGCTCTTACTAGTTCTTCTCCACCGGATTCGTGGGATAATTGGCTAGTTGATAGTGGGGCCACTCATCATTTCTCTGGTTATAAAGAAGTCCTCTCTGATTTGGTAGAGAGGGAGACCAAGTTAAGGATAATTCTTGGAGACAATTCTACTCATCTCGTGAAAGGTTTTGGGTCTGTCAAGTTTCAGCGAAATTCTGGGGAATCTGTTCTGCTACATGATGTCTTGTATGTACCAAGATTAATGAAGAACCTGGTATTCGTATCTGTATTGGAAGACAAAGGGATGAGGGTTGACTTCATCAAAGGTAAAGTTCTATCTTGGCCTGCTGATTCATCTGTGCAAGATGCCTTCACACTAGGATCGAGATTTGAAGGACTCCATAGGGTCACAGGAAAACCTCTCCTTGCATTGGCTCATAATACAAATCACTTGAGCAAATTATGGCACCGCAGACTGGCTCATCTTCACTATGATGCACTTCCGAAATTGAAGAAATTGGTCTCTGGTATTCTCGATGCTCAGGCTCAACATGATGGAGTCTGTCGAGGTTGTGCAAGTGGAAAGAAAACAAGGGGACCATTTCCCTCCAGTAAGAACAAAACTTATGACATTCTTCATCTCATTCATTCTGATATATGTGGTCTGATGCTAATGCATTCAGGTGGTGGTTAGCTCTACTACATTGCCTTCATTGACGACTTCTCAAGAAAGACATGGATATATTATCTTAAGCACAAGGATGAATGATCCAAAATGGATCTTAAACCCTCTAAGTCTGTCTTAAAATATGTTAAAAAAAAAACGCAAACAGAGTATGGTGAAGAAACAATGACAGAATGGCGGAAAACCCAAATGCAGCGAGGAGGGAAGAAGCGAAGCCTTAATGCCCCAGAATCATTGGATCTACGGGATCAACGAACAAGATTGAATCGCATGTAAATTCGAGAATAGAACCAAGTCAAACTTTGTGCCAGAGAATCGATGGCTACGTCAGCAGGACATGTGGCAACCGGGGATAGAGTCACAAGTTTTTGGTGATGTCAGCGCGGCGGATGAGGTGGCAGTCGGAGATTGGCTCACGACATCAAAGATCTGGAATAGGGTTAAAAGCGAAAAACATGATTAATGAGGTTAAACGCTGTTTACCGCTAAACCTCATTAGGCAGTGGACTCGACAGATTTATGAATAAAAACAGCGAACCTTTTGAGTTCCGTGGTAAATGGTATTTCGGGCGGGCTTTAGGCGGTAAGTGGTATTGGAAGGGTTTCCTCCGATTCCATACACCAGCCCACACGTAGCACGTTGCAGGAGAGAGAAAACCACTTTTTCGGGCGTGTAATCTCCGTGCAAGTGGGCCATCCGAAATGGCTGTCAGCTGTTGGATTAGCGATCACAGATCAGACGGTGGAGATTGAGCGAGCTATTTGATGATCGGGTTGGATGCGAACTGTCGAATGAAGGCAGATCAAGCGGTGCGGAATGTCAAAGGGCATTGGCGGACGAGGCATGACAACTGTCCGATCCATCCGTTTCGGGATTCGTGTTAGAGGAAGGCCGATGGTCGGGTCCACTTGTGCCCGCCAGTCCCTTCGTTGGTAAACTGTTACAGTTTCCACGAGGGTAACAAAACGGTGTTAAAAACGAGGATTAACACAGAGAGAGGAGAGAAGGTCAGAGACAAAGGAGAAGTCAGAGTCAGAGAGAGAGAGAGACAAATTGAGACAGAAAGAGATAGCAAACAAATGAATAGAGTAACAGGACAGAGGGAGAGTCTGTGCACTCTTTTAGACTCGAGGTTTTCGAGTGGATCCTTGTTTAATGTCACTGTTGGTTGAGACTCTGTGATTGAGCTCACATCGGTAAACTCTGTTCTGAGATTATGTTTTGAGCTCACTCCTGTAAACTCTGTTCTTGAAGACATAATATAGAGGTCGACACTGAAAGCTGGACCAGGTGATGTAGCTAGGAAGTTTGGTGAACTCCTTGATTATTTATTGTGTTGATGTGTTGAATTGTTATGTTTTCCAATTGTTAAATGTTTGTATTATTCGCAATATTTTCAATCCATTGCACTAAATAATATAGGCATTCTTGCACATGAGTCTTTCTTCTTGATTTAGTATCCATTTCGGATCAAGTGGTTTCAGAGCATTTGGTTTTGTTAAGGTTAGACAAGCTTGCGCTGGATTTTGAATGCTAACTAGATTAAAGCTCAGACTAGGAGAAGGAGAACTTTTTGAGGCTAATCCAGAGATTGAAAGAGTTTATTCTCAGAGGAAAATGGCAGAAGCTCCATTGGGATCAAAATCTCAGTTTATAGAAAGTTTTAAGACACTCCGAGCCATGGTGGAAGAGATGTATCTGGAATTTAAGAAGGGTCGAGGTGAAAGCACTTCAACACCTAAACCAGACAAAGGAGTAGAGGAACCTTTTCTAGTTGCCCCTCCAGAAGGCAAAGGGAAAGGGGAAATGCCTCCTCCACCATCTCCTCCACCATCTCCTCCATCATCACCTTTGTCATCCTCATCATCGTCTTTGCATAACACTAGCTCTTCTAAGAAGAAGAAGAAAACTTCCTTAATCAAATTAGATGTGAAGTTTGATTTGCCAATTTATGATGGAGAACTCAATGCAGAAAAGTTAAATAATTGGATAAGACAAATTGATGTATATCGCAGGGTACAAAATGTTGATTCAGAAAGGAAGAAGATTCAGCTGGCTAGCCTTCAACTTGGAGGAACTGCACTAGTATGGTGGGAAGGCAAGACACAAGCTGATCTGCAAAAACATGGTAAAATCATTTCTACCTGGAATGAATTTGTTTCTGCTATCAAAAAGAAATTCTATTATTTAGCTTATATGCAGCAGACAATGATGAGTTGGCAAACTCTTCGTCAATTGAAGGGTCAAAGTGTACAGAGTTATACTCAGGAGTTCAGAAAGAGAGCTTTAACTCTAGGTATATCATTAGACTCACCTGAGACTTTATTGAAGTATATAGGTGGTCTTCATAGCTATTTAAAGCATATTATTCTTATGTTTAATCCCACTAGTTTAGATGATGTATCAGTTCAAGCCACACATTTAGAAGCTAGAGGTAAGAATGTAAACCCAGAGGTTGGGGGATCATCTAAATATTCTGTAAGCAAGAGCAAGGAAAAGAGGAAACTGAAATGGAAGGAGAGGAAAGCAAACACTGTAAAGAAGGATAAACCTTCATGCACTTATTGCAAGAAAGAAGGACACGATGAGGCAAACTGTTGGTCTTTGCATCCAGAACGAAAACCTAAGAAGTTCGGTGGTAAGAAGAAAAAGAATGCTGTTGCTATTCAGCAAGACTTGGGATCAAATTCAGGCAATAAAACAACAGTTACAACCACATGTATTAAAGGTAAAGATTTTGAAGCATCCACAAGTAATTCTGCACAATTAATTGATAATGAAAATAATGAGAGGGAAAGAAATGAGTTTTTTCGTATTAGAATAATTTCCAAGCACAATAAGATTGGTACTTTGTTTGATAGTGGATCACAAGTAAATTTGATTTCTGAAACAATTGTAAAGAAGTTGGGATTACAAACAAAACCTCATGAGAAGCCATATCCATTAGGTTGGGTGTGTGATAAAACAAAGCTACAAATAACGAGACAATGTAAACTTAGGTTTGCTATTGGATCAACATTTGTAGATGAGGTTGAATTAGATATAGTTCCATTGGATATATGTGGTATTGTTTTGGGAAGTCCATACTTGTATGATAGGAAAGCTATTTTCTATAGAGCTGAGAGTAAGTATCAACTCACTAAAAGTGGAATAGAATACATTGTAAGAGCTCATAAACTCAAAGGTAACTATTCTCTCATAAACTCAAGGTAACTATTGTCTCTTATGGTTGTGTTGTTGTCTTCTCTATCACTGCTTATATTGTTCATTCTTTAGTTACGTTTATGATTGATTATACTGCTAACAGTTGGATGCATTGTTAATGAAAAGGATAAATTGGGCTAAATTAACTGATACAACATTAAACAATTACAAAATTTAACATGATTAGGGCAATCTATCCTGGTGGGACTAAGATGGACTAAAGCTTTCAACCTCTCTAGGTAGCATCAGGCATACTTTCTAACCATCAACCCAGGGGACTACGTGCGTAATGCAAGGTCAGAGCTCTATGACCAACGCCACCTTCCCTACTTCGGGAACTAGACATCAACACATAGGCCGACCAGATGTCCTCCTAGACAGTACACAATGCCTCAACACTCCCGATTAATCAAATTGGTGACAAATCTCTCTCGATCAAATAGATTGGTAACCTCAAGCATGTTTTCAAAACTTCGAGAGATTTACTTGTACAAACACAACCCCATTCAGTAACAACTTTTCAAATACACATAAGTAAACACAAAACCTTTGGGTCTTTAAACATCTTGGTGCTGCTTCACAGTTCATCACGGTAGGACTTAGAGGCTTTTCAGAAGTTTCCTCAACCATACAACTTCCTTTCCTACTTCACATGCAGCAACATATTCTACAACTGTATCCTACTTTCCTTCTTTTAGCAGCAACTCAATATACATTCTCCAATTTCTTCTTCAAGTTATTCATCAAGACTATAATATGCCCTCCTTCTCAACTTGGGAGATATGCCCTTTCTTTTATCCAAGCTCCCTCTTAACTTAGGAAGATCAACTTCTTTTCCATAACATCAGAGAATGGCTTCATCCCTTCAAAGTCATCTTGATCATCATCATTCATATAACTTCCTTCATAATGCTTGTTAATCGAATAAACTTTACTTATGAATATCTTCAACGTCTTGAAGATTATGTACTTGCACAATTTAGATAGCAAGTACAACCAAATAGAAGCATTAAGTTAACTAAATCAGAATCATACATCAGACTTTAGATATCGAATACCTAAACTTAGTTAGGTTCATAATCAACAAGAGACACATACTTCTATACTCAATCAAGATATGAGATTATATCTAGGGTTTCAATATTTCCTTCAAAGATATGATAGGCTCTTCTATGACATATTACAAACCCTAGAAGCAATTCAAACAAGTGTAGTTCTATAATGCATTTAACAACATTAGAATTCATATGTTAGACTTCTACTAGGATTTAATGGAAACCCTAGATTCCATACTAAGCCTTAGATATCAACAATCAAAAGCAATCATACTACAATCTAAGGTTTCAACAATATGACCAACTCCTTACTAGGGTTTGTTGTAAACCCTAGATTTTATTATCATAATGGAAGCAATATCATCTCCTAGAATATCAAACTTCTACTAGGTCTTAGTTACAAAACCCTAGAATTCACAAATTATGATCATCAACAAATAGGTTAGCATATATACATATCTAGGATTTCATAAGCATATCACAACAACATATATCAGGCAAACCAAAGACACAAATATCAATACATTAAAGTTAGACATATAACACTTTTGACCAAGCTAGGGTTTTGATTAGACAGAGAAGTATACACCTAGGATTTCATTCATAGGATATTACTCTAGATATATAAGGGTTTTGCTCATAAACCCTAATTTACCAAGAACTCTGAAGGTCTAGGATTTTAATACATGACTTTCCAACCCTAAAGGACTAGGGTTTCCATAGCACTACCAAAACCCCAAACATGACCTTGCCATCAAAACCCCAAACATCAGAAGAATATTATTTTCATCAGTAACCCTAAGTAAACTAGGGTTTTCACATTTGAAGTCTTCTCCTCTTCATTCTCTTTGTTGCTTACTAACAAAATTCTGACTTATTCTTGACGACATGCATTCCATAATTGCTCGAATGTAGGAGTTACCTGCCAACTGTTGATCCTTGCTTCAAAACAACTCCAAGAAGATGGTAACCCTAGAAGATCAGTAATTACAAGCTCTTTTTCAGGTATAATCTCATCTATAGCTTGGAGATCATCTCTAATTCTAGCTCTTCTTACAAAGAAGGAAACCACATTGTCATCCTTTGTCATTTTCATAGTCCTTAGTTCATTCTTAAGACTTGCAATTTGACCAAGATTCTTGATTGTGAACAATTTAGATAAGGCCTCATATATCTCTTGAGAGGAATCTATGTTGGAAATGTATGGGATGAGATTACCTTTTATTCCATCTATCATTAGACTCATGGCCAATATCTCTGACTCTCTAAACTTTGCTTTCGCTGCATCACTTGATTAATTTGTTTGCTTCTTCACTTTTCCTTTGACTAGATCTAGGACTTTATTCTTTTCGAGGATGAGATCTATCCTCTTTTTCCATGCCTTGTAATTTGAGGCTCCTTCTAATTTGTTTTCTCCCTTTAATGAGTTAGACATGGTTCTTGAAGATAGTACGCTTGACTCCTTATATGATTTTTTTTCCTTGATGACCCTTACTCAAACTTCTTAAAACTCCTTATTCTTCTTTGAATAGATCTTCAGGCTACCTTTTTCATATTTCTTCACCTTAGCTCTGATACCATGTTAGAAAATCAGAAAGGCAGAAATATTTTCTTTATCTTGATAATTACTTGTGATTTTCTTATGTTCTTCTTTTATCTTAATTCATCAAGCAATTACCAAAACCATAGCACGAAGATCAAAGACACCAGATGTAGGCAGACGACCAGGGCAAACCCCCTATCTAGGGGAAAACCCAGCCAAAAACTTTTCCTTCAAATGTTTCACAAGATAATCCAAGATTCTTTGACCTAGACACAAACTTCCTCCAATCACCAAGTCAACCCTTTACTTCTCTTGCAAATGATAATATTCTAGTTGTAACTTCGACTTAGCAACAAATGGCAGCAACAACTTCAACCTAGCAGTAGAAACTTCGATCTTCTAGTAATAGTCCGATAAATTCACATGTATGAGAGAGAAATGACCTAGAAACTTCGATCTTGTCTTTTTTAGCAATTCTCCTTCTTCTCTTAGAACTTCACACTTTTTCTACTGCCTCTTCCTGGATATTGAACTTGATGAGTGATTCCACAAATGAATTGCACTACATTGTATTTATAGCCTCTTCTGGAGTTCGAATTACCCTGATGTAGGCCGACTTCAACAGGTGAGGGCCAACTTGGTGTGGAGGTGACAAATGACTTATTTGACTCAATAATAATTCTTTTTACATGATTCAAAAGCCCAAGAAGGGTCTCATAAAATGGACAATGACTCTAATGACTCAATATAAAACCTAGAAGTCCTTAATGGGGACTTTGACCTATAAAATAATGACCCAAGCATGAAACCTATGCTTTAATAAATCTTAATAATAAGAATAATAATTTCGTTTTCTTTCTTTTGGTAAATACATTTCATTATGACTCAAATACAATTATGAATACTGAACCTAGTTACATTCTTCAACATTACAAAAATCCATTTTTGAGCTAGGGATGCAACAAGGGGAGGAATGCTCAAACATGAAGAAAAGCCCTTTGTTGGTGGCATTGCTAACAGAGGCATCTTCCTCAATCTCTTTCGCACAAGGGCTATTGGAATTATCCTCAATGGTGGAAAAGTCTCCTTTGGTCGGATTATTGTCATCTTGGAACATAAAGAAGGGACCTTTCCAATCATTAGGAAGAGCTTCACAAGGACCACTATTGCTAATCAGAAGCGATGGAGCATTCTCTTCTTCTTTGGGTTCATTTTTACGGATTTGAGACATCATGGGGCCTTCACACCCAATTCCCCAATCAACAACCCAAACATCACTCATAAATTCCTTATCCATTTGATGATCATGATCTCCCTCAGAATCATGCCATTCGCCACTATGCATTTGATGTTGGCAAAGCTCCAATGCAATCCTTTCTTTGTTAAGCAAGGAGGACCCTTCCTCTTTCATCTTTTCTCGAAGAATGCTATCTAAGGTTTCCACTACATGAGTTTGATAGAATACTTCAAGGAGAAGGGCATTGGTAGGGTTCTTGTTATATTCACATTTCATATTATAGAGCCTTTCCAATTGTTCAAATAAGTGGGAGAAACATTTTTGGAGTTATATGCAGCCACAAGCTACATGTAAGATTCGTCATATTCCATCATCCTTTCTTGCAACACCTGAAGGCTCTTGGGGTCTAGATCTTCTTCATCATCCCCGGAGGACATGCTTTCCAACTCGTGAGTCTTTTCTTTGGCACAATCCTCGAGGTATGCATCAATGACTTGATCTTGATAATTTGGAGAAAGATCTGGACATTCTTCCTCAAGTATATAACCATATTCAATAACTTCTTGTTCCTGAAAAGCCACCTCCAGCATTTGGCATATCTCTTCATTTGTTTACAAAAGCGACCCTTCATGAAAGAGGAAGTGCACAACCAACATTGAGAGAGAAGAAAAGCTTTTAGGCTCACATGACGCAAGCCAATCGGTATTTGGGGCAATGGATAGGATAAACAATTCCATTTGGTATCAAGGTTGAGTTATATTTTTCCTTGAAACAAACCTTATGAACCTTGCAGCGTGATTGGCTGCGGAACATGGATCCACATTGAATATTGGCACGTTCTTCATGCACTCTGATGTGGGATACTACAGGGTCCCTGTTATGTCTAGGGCAGGAATATATGTGGTCAACATGTCGTCGGGCCTTTAATGACATGGGAGTCACCAGGGTGAATGAAATTGCCTTGACAAATGCTTACTTAACCCTACAAGCATTGACCTTAAAGCTCAATGGAGTCGCCAAGAATAACATATCAATATTGTCATATGAGGAACAAGACACACGTCTTGTGTCCCTGGCAATGGCGCCAAAATGTTACCACTCAAACTAGTAAGGTCTTAAAAGAGGATCCTATAGAGAAACTACTAGGTTAAGGGGCAACAATGGAACAATAGCCCACTTTAACCTCAGCTAAGGATCCCTGCTCTTTACGGACTTTCACTGATGGGAGGAGTTCCGGTATGAGAGGAATCACAAGAATAAATGGATCAATGATAAGATATGGGGTGATTCCTAAAGCCTATTCATAAGAGACGTGCAAATAATTAGTTTGCTTGCTTTGAAAGCAAGGTGGTTTACTCTCTAAGAAGGGTTATGAGGATACTTAGACCCGGGGTTGGAGAATATCCTTTTACGAGAGGTATCCCAGACCTAAGAATCCTGAAGGGGTTATGGCTTCTATGTGACCCTTGTGGAATATGAGTTACAAAGTTGTGGGACCGCAAAGAACCCAAGTGGGTCCAAAATAGGTCAAGGATATGGAGTTGATCAATACTAGAGGGGTTTGACCTGTTTAGGGAGGAGAATATGATCAAAGGACAAATTTTCTTTTGATATACAAATGTAGTGACCCAAGTGAGAACCCTACCCAAATCAACCTAGGGAAAGAGATGGTCTTATGGCTAGGGCTTGCTATATCTTAGGATTCCACCGTCAATTTTGCCTCAAACTTGGAGGACCTCCTTAGAAAACTCCAGAGCAGTAGTGGACCAAAATTCAAGGGTTATGGATGGCTAAAAACGATTTTGATTGATGCCCTAGGAGACCTTCTAGGGTTAGGCCTAGAATTGGAAGAGTTGAATAAAAGAAGGGTAATTTTGACCACCAAGGGGATGCAAGGATCAATGCTTTGGGCTTAATGGAGTCAAGATACACCTAAACCGATGATTTTCTTATGTTAAGGAGCCCTAATTGACCTTCACTAGCCTTTCCAAGTGCAACGACTAGGTTATTAGGGTATATACTTCGAATTTGCAAAGGATATGAAGTTTTGAGGTCTTTCAACCTATGAGGTGCCTCTAGGGACATTCACCAACTCCCTCAAAGAGTAACACATACATTAGATCACTTATTCCAGGTTACCAGAAGAATTTCACATTACTTTAACCCATACAAGAATAATGATAACAATACCATGCATTAGACAAGTAAGATAACAAGAATAGCATTAAAATTTCACTTACATGAGAGAACAAGAGTATATCCATTCACCAACTTCGCATTAGAAAGAAGCTCCAAAGACAATAATGAAAATTCAAACATCATAGTGCATCAAGAAACTCCAAAAATTCCACCCTAGAAACAAGTGTGAAAATCTCTCAAGAGGTACTAATCCAATCTAGGTGATGATGAGAGGAATGAATGAGCCTCTCATCTATTTATATCCTTCCTAAAGAACTTGATTTGCCTAATTAGGCCTAATTAAGCCCCAAATAATAAAATAATGTGCAATAATAACATCCCTTGGTGACAAGCCCACCAAGTTAACTCCATAATACAAGGATAAGCCCCTAAAGAGGGAAAAATAGTAAACATGATGAGTTGTTGGGCCATTGAGAGGGCCTGATGGAGTCCAAAGTGTGCCAAAGTGAGGGAATAGGCTCCAAACATAGTGATCAAGGGGGTAGCCCCTTGATATTTAAGCAAATCAACTGTGATGTCTGTTGTTTCCGCCTTGCACACACACCTAAGTTAGTGAGAAAAGCCCTTAGCCCCAAAGAGTGTGGTTGGTGGCAAAAATCAAGAGATGGGGCTATCACCTATTTCCAACTTTCTTCGTTTAAGCTCTCTCCTAGGTAAGCTGGGGGGGGGGGGGGGGTCCCTAAATGAAAAGCTAAGTTAAAAATGATGTGATGTTTCTAGATGTCAAGGTTAATTTGGATTACTTGAGATTATGAACAAATATGTCGAGCAATATGAAACGAAATATACTTCAATATCCATCAACACAAATAAAAGATGAACATATAAAACCAGTGCCTTCAATATTGCTTCAAAATAAGTAATGCTTGCTCTAGAAATGAAATGTTTCAAAGTGAAACACAAATGACCTTGACAACCAAATAGATATTAGAAAAAAGATGATATCACTTGCAAGATTTGAAATTGCCCTAAAAGAAACTCTTTCAAAATATAACCATTCACAATTCTAAAACATGTAAAGAAGTAATATAAAATAACTTGCAAATAAAACAAGCTAAAACTCCACTTGCAAAATGAAATATTTTGTACTTGCCTAATGAGATATTACAGAATAATCAATCCAAGGCATTTTCATCATGACAAGCATATAAATAAATTGCAAGTAAAATAGTTTGAAAAGTAAAGTGAATTAATATGAAATGCACTTAACTAAGGGTAGGTGCAATTATCTTGGTTAATTTTAAGCTAAATGCCTATTCTAAGTGAGAATCTTCCTCTTGAACTCTTGCCAAAGGGTAAAAATTTGGGTCACTGTAAGAAAAAGGGCCTAAGGACACGATGATGTCATTAACGATACCCTTCCCCTCAGTCTTACGAGCCAACATGTGCCTTCGTTCCTACAAAGGGACAAGCCACCTCCATAACTAGAAGGTCACACACTCTACCTTACTTCGTTCCAATGGGAAGAATTTTCCAAGAAAGAACTTTCCCTATGATGTCTATCAAATAAGCTTATGTTTGGAGGTCAATTGAGTTAAAATGCAAACTATACTAAAATGCCTAAATATAATGCAAGTAAGTTTTCCCAAGAGATATTTGCAATGCTTCAAAATAGTGGAAATGAGATAACGCTCAAAGTAAATTGCAAATGTAACTTCAATTGGAAAAGGAAATTAGCTTGAAGGTGAATTAAAGTGATGAGTGTATTGATGCTTAGCAAAAGGAAATTGCCTCATGTAAATGAAAGCACTCACAATGATACAACTTGAAAAAATTCTCTCAAACTTGTTCAAGACACAAAATCATAAGGTTCATAAGTAAATGAAATTTGCAAGTTTGCTCCAAGTGAATGATATGCTAATGAACAATAAACTTAAGCAAGATTTAAATGATATGGAGCCAAGACTACAATGTTTGCATGTAAAGTATGCTTGGAAAATAACTGAGCAAAATAACAAATGAGCCTATAGTGAGGCAATTGTATCTCAAGAAAGCAAATTGTTAAGCAACTAAATTAAACTTGCCACATAACTCCAAATACTTGCATGTCAAAAATGAGTTGCTATAAAGCAAGATATCAACTTGTATTTCAAAGCAAAATGAAATGCAAAGCATCAAATGAACTTGTAGCAAGATCTAACTTAAAAACAAAAACAAATCGAAATGTGATGGTGAGGTTGTGTTAATTTTAAAGCATGCAAAATGAGCTAAAAAGGAAAGTTAGAAAAGGCGATATGTAAAATTAATCCACCCACACAAAATCATCCTTCTAAATAAGGAGAAAGGATGCTTTGGGCAAAAACCAAAGCTCCCACAAGAAAAAGAGATATTTTATTATGATATTACAATGGAGTTAAAGCCTCTTATAGGGCTGCCCAAAAGGTGAAGGGAATTTGTACCAGATTGAAAGCTGGAAATAACTCTAATATCCCTCCAAACAATAACAACCTAAAAGGCCAAAGAAGTCTTTCTAAAATTAGAAAATTACAATCTCCACAAGGGCCCACGACCTATTCTTCTTTGTAGCTCCTTCTAGTGTCCATAGCCTCCTTGGAATAGATCTTGAATGCTTTAGAGGTCCTACAAGAGAGGTAGTTAGAGTTTTCAATAGTCTTTCATCAAGACAATTGTGTCAAAACTCCAACTATGGGCTGCAAAACTAAGACAAGATTAGTGTAAAAAGAGCATATAAGTATGATACAAAATAATATACAAAACCAAATCAAGTGATGAGAGTAAACCCCATCACTTGCCTAGTTTGGGAAATGCTCTTAAAGAGTTAAATAAATCAACGAAAGCCCAAATTTTAAAGAGATTTAAATTATGAAGTATTTGCTTGTATAAAAGCTATGTCAAAGAAAATCCCTGCAAAAATCACTTCATAAGATGAACTATGGAATTCAAAGAACCAATGAGAGCTCCTTGGAGAATGTGTCAAGAGTGGGTTGGTCTCTCCAAAGACTTGCCATGTGTGTTGAATGGTGGGTGAAATGGGTAGAAAATTTCCACACATTTTTCCAACAAAATGCCACAAATATCTCTGTGATGACACCTCCCTCAAACATTCACCAATTTGCCCCTTAATCTCTGAGTATAAGTTGTTGTGAGTGTTGTGCGTTTGGCAAAACTGGAGCAACGTTGTGTTGAGAATTCAATAGGGCAGTAAGTATGTTAATTCTCTTAGCTTAATAATTGTTTGTGTTACCTTTTTACTTATTAGCTTTGTTCCTTATTATTACAATGTGCAATACATCAAACAACTACCAAAACAATAAGAACAGTGACACAGTATATAGGTTGCAAGCCAGGGCCAAAACCCCTCCTCTTGAGGGAAAACCTGTAAATTTTTTCTCCTCGTATAGATTCTTCAATTGACGGATACCATGACCTAGTGACTAAGACAAATACCCTCCAAGATCAAGATGAACTCGGCCTCCAGTTGTAGTGACTTCGACCTCTCACTGTAGATCCGAAATTCTGGTTCACGACAACTGATGCTGCTTCTCTTGGAGACTTCGATCTCCCTCAAATAGCCTTCTCCTCCCTTCACTTGCCTTTCCTTGAGTCTTAGGGCTAATAAGACACCCTAAGAGACCTTCGCTTGCCTTTCCTTCTCTTCCTCTTCCAATAACCTGAGATAGTCCCAGCGCAGAAACCCTAATTTCGACCTTTTCAAGAGAGAGATCTAGCCCAAGCACTCAACTTCTTCGACTTCTTCAAATTCCTCTTCTTCGACTTATTTTCTTCCTCTTCTTTGCATAGAATGAGTGAGTGAATGTGTAGAATGGAGGACGAGTTCCTCTCTATTTATAGGATCTTCCAAGGGGTATACGTGGCTCTTCATGTAGGCCGACTTGATAGCTCATTAGGTTGACTTGATCTTGGAGGTATTTCGACACTTTAAAGACAAAATAATTTTTTATTTACAAGATACAATGTGTCCATAGGGTCTTCAATATATGACAATGACTCTTTAACCTAGGACAAACACTAGAAGCACTTAATAGGTGATTGACCTATAAAATAAAAGAACTTGAGCATGAAACCCATGCTCCAATAATAATTTCTTTTCATTTTATTATTTACAAGAATACATTTCATACTTATGAAGACCAAACCTAGTCACACATTCTTCAACACTCCCTCTTAACTAGGGAGGTATTCATAAGAGGTACATGGTCATTCTCAATGTGAAGAGATCTCATAAAAAGAGTCGGATTGGTAACCCATCTGTCTACCATCATATCAACCAACATTGTTTACATAGCAAGGCCTTGACTAACAACTCTATCCACATGAACAAAGCACAATGCTAACGAGACCAATGATTCATAGACACCATAATCATTGTCTCACAAGATTCATACTCCACCTAGGTGTTCACAGAGTATGACCTTCCTATGGACTATTCTTATCTTTGATAGCTAGTCCTCAAAGAATTTCGGTCCACGACTACTCTTGTCTTGAATGCACTACCACGTTCTCAAAGGGTATTGATTGTCAGATGGTTACCCAATCCTCCATTCTTTGTTCCCAAGTGAAGACAAGAATGTAGTGTCTATCTCTCCCTCTCAATTAGGGAGGACACATCAACCAAACCAAGCTTGTCCCTCAAATATACAAGATTCTTGTTTGGAAGTGACATTGTCAATATATCAGCTACCTGCTCACCAGTGGAGATGTTTTGTAGCTTCAACACACCATTTTGTACTAGCTCTCAGATATAGTGATACTTGTTGTTTATATGCTTTGTCTTTCCATGAAACATTGGATCTTCAGACAACTGTATACAACTAGTGTTATCACAACATATCACTGTAGGGTTCATCGGTCCTTCAAACAGATCGGATAACAACTTCCTCAACTATACTGCTTCTCTACTTACTTCATAGGCTGCAACATATTCAACTTCAACACTACTCAAAGCAACCGAGTCTTGCTTTCTGCTCATCCATGAGACCATGGAGGATCCCAAACTAAAACATCCTCATTTAGTGCTTCTTCCATCTTGGTCACTGCCTCCCCAGTCGAAATCTATATATCCAACTAATTAGACATCATTCCTTCTATCATATTTTAGACAGTAGTGGATGGTTCCTTGTAGATATCTTAGAATATGTTTTGTTGTTACCCAATGATCATGCTTCGACTCCACTTGGAATTCACTGACTACATTTACTGCAAAGCATATGTCTAGACAAGTATTCACCAAGTACATCAATGAACCAATGAGTTGCCTATACTTGGAAGGATCCACAGGGCTAGATTCAGAACTCCTTAGTCTCTTCAAGTTTTTGATCACTGGAGTATTCATAAATTTGTAGTCCATCATGTCAAACCTTTTCAGTAACTCGATCATGTACTTTCCTTGAGCCAAATAAACTTCATTAGGTCCTTGCCAGACTTCTAGTCCGAAATCGTAATGCATCAACCCAAGATCCTTCATGTCAAATTCTGCTGCTAGTTGCTTCTTACATTCTTCAATTCGACCTTCTATACCTGTCAAGAGAAGATCATCTACATACAGAACAATGATTACAGGTTCATTATCTACAACCTCAATGTAAATGTTGGAATCATCAGAGCTTTTTGTGAAGCCTATCCTTTGAAGGTATGCATCCATTCTAGCATACCATGCCCTCGGTATTTGTTTGAGGCCATATAATGCTTTCTTAAATCTACAAACATATGCCTTTCTATCTTTGACTTCGAATCCCAAGGGTTTCTCTATGTAGACTTCTTCATCTATTGTGCCATTCAGAAACGCAGCCTTGACATCCATTTGGTGGATGTTCCATCCCATCGATGTTGTCAGAGAGACTAATGATCGAATTGTTGTATATCTTGTTGTTGGAGCAAATGTATCTTCATAGTCGATGCCTTCAAGTTGAGAGAAGCCTCTAGCCTCAAATCTTGCTTTCTACTTAACTATACTTCCATCAGCTGCATGTTTCATCTTATAGATCCATTTGGAAGTAACCATAGATTTGTTTTCAGGCCTAGGCACAATCTCCCAGACTCCATTCTTCATTATAGATTGATACTCCATTCATGGCATCCTTCCATTCTCGATCCTTTATAGCCTCTTCAAAGGAGGATGGTTCTGCTTTTATCAGTTTTGTCATGTATGCAACCTATCCAGAATATCTCTTCGGTTTCTTGCTTTCTCTAAATGAGCCTATCGTCGCTTCATGACCGTCTGCATCAAGTGGTGTAGATCAATGTTGTTAAAAGCGGGAGCGGGATTTAATCGGCGCGGGGAAAAAAACGAAAAAATCGGAAAAATCGGGAAAAAAGCGGAAAAAAGTGGGAAAAAAGCGTTTGGAACAAAAATATTCATTTTTTTTCATTTTTTTTCAATTTTTTCAATATCTAAACCATCTAGAACATAAAATAAATACATTGACACATAAATATGATAAAAAAACTAATATATAAGATGTTTAATATCATTTCTAGCGCTAAAATCACACATAACATTGAATCATGTCCTGAATAGTAAGTCCTGACTCCTGAGTCCCAACTCAGCCTCAAAATATCAACAAAAAATATGATAATGTATCTCATCATGTCATAATGTCATATACAATAAAATGAAAGTCTAATCCTATTGATTTCCTCTGCCCCTCTTGTGAGAAAATGCAATAGCTTTCCCTTTTCCTCTCGATGTAGATGCTGGTGTCTGTGTTGGTGGAGGGGGCAGTGGAGTCTGATGTGCTCTACTAGCTGAAGAACTAGAAATAGGAGGTACAGGAGGTAGACCACGTCCTCTACTGGTGGCAGGAGCCCG
>APFE031118210.1:0-16249 GCA_000404065.3 Pinus taeda | reverse complement strand
ACAGATTTCACAAACATAGTCCCCTGGGGACAACTAACCAAGAAGTTTAAAAGGCTTCTCCCCTTTTGGTCAGTCCAACCATCAGACATAACAGTGCATCCTGTTTTTGCCCATGATGCCCTAAAATCCTCCAATCTTTGGGTGCAGTCACGCTTTTGATCTTGAAGAATCCGGCCTCTGAAATCATGATAAGAAGGGATTTTGTACCCCGGGCCAACACTGGCAATAGCATCAACAGCAGGTTGGAAAAAAGGATTATTCCTTACGATGCTGAAAGGAATCACTCCAGAGGAGAAATTTTGCTAGCAAGTTGTCAGCTTTTTCTTTCTCGTTTCTTTTTAGCATTGAACCAATAGATGGCTGTGAACTAGGTGTGGTTCGAGGAACAAAAAATGATGATGCAGCTATCGGATTCATTGATGCTGCAGTAGAACCAGCGCCACTTCCAGTTCCTTCAGCTGACCTTCTTATTTGCCTTTTCACTTCTTCTTTGGCCTCTCTAGTCTGCTTTAATTCTCCCAGTGCTCTCGTGGCTTGTAGGATAAGTTCAACAGTTGTATTTGGACAAGGCCCCACATCACGTCCAGGGATTCGTGCAAGGTGAAACTTCAACCTATACACCCCCCCTTGTATTTCCTTTCCACACAACCTGCAATTCAATTTGTGTCTATCATTCGGACTTGTAGGCTCACCATAATCCTAGAAAGGATCCAATTTCCTTGGCATGTTTGTTTTTTAACTTTGAAGTTGCAAACCTATGGGAAAAAATTAAAATTAATAAAGATTAGGAAATATGAATTTAGGATTACAATTTAGCATTTGCCATTTACAAAATTACAAGTTACAAATATCTAGAATGATAGAATCCAAACTTCCAAACCCAAGTTACCCAACCAAATGGCAAGCAAATGCCAAAAACAATGAAAAAACATAAACAATGTTTAAAAAACATGAAAACAAAAAAAAAATTGGTTCCCATAGCCATACCAAGCTACCCATCCCAAATCAATGAAGAAATACAAACAATTCTTTAAACACAATGAAAACAAACAAAAAATGGTGGCCATATGAAGTTTTTCAACAAAAAAAAATTAAAAACATAGAAAAACATTGTTTTGAAACAATGAAAACTAAAAAAAATCAACCTACATACCGTTTCTACGGTGAAAATGGCGATCTCCTCTCGAAATAGTGAGCGTAGACCCTTTGAATAGGCGAAATCGCCCTCCAAACCCTCTCTCCCAGCTCAGAGCTCAAAAACCGCCGCGCGCTGTCCAAATGGGCAAAAAAAAATTCATTTTGGGCTTATAACACCCGCTGCCGCCCGACCCAGCGATTTTTTCGAAAAAATCGGCAAAAAAAATATTTCCGCGATTTTTTCCCTTAAAAATCGCGATTTAATCGCCAAGGGGAAAAAATCGCGATTTTTTGAAAAACGCGCGATTGAATCGCGATTTTCACAACACTGGTAGATTTCAACCAATTTGGTCTTTTTCTTGATTCAAGGATGACCATAGGTTGAACAGGTTCACAGGGACCTTCTTCTTTATGGTGTGATTCTTCTTTTCCTTGGTCATCTTCCTCCTCAAATATTGGAAGTTCTTCATCATCAGAGTCTATGGAAAGTTCCTTTGATCTCTTGAATGCTATGCTCTCATCAAATATGATATCACGACTGACTTCTATGTGACATCCATCTCTCATGTAGATCCTATAAGCTTTTGACGAGTTGCTATACCCAACAAATGTCCCCTTCATGCCTAGAGATCTATGGGGACTTCGATTATGAATATAGGTAGTTGTCTTCGTGGCTTCTCCTCACAGAAACTTAGGTAGATCCTAATCGTATAGCATTTCTTTTACACTTTCTTCAATGGATCTATTCTTTCTTTCTGCAACTCCTTTTTGTTCAGGATTATATGGGACCACCAGCTCCCTCTTAATCCCATACTTCTTACAGAATGTTATAATCTCTTTGGATGTATATTCTCCTCCATTATCAGATCTTAGTATCTATTGAAGGAAATGTAACTATGCTAAGTCTTCATAAATGTAATTTTGATATTTGTATTTGTTCAAGAAAAGAGATTATTTTTGTAATATTTGTCAATGAGTTTCTTGCTCATTGAAAATAGGTCAAGCACATTTTGAAGTGCTTCTAGAAACTCAAAGTCAAAATGTAATTATGATAACACCCTTTGAGGGAATGTTACATCAAGTATGTGAATGTACAAGATCATGGGAACACCTCCAAGATAAGTCAAATCCTCTCCTAGCATCAACGAAGTCTCCAAGCAGCGAAACGATGGATAAAAGTTGAATTATAGTGCAAATTGTAAGTCGGCCTAATGGACAGTCAAGTCAGCCTAAAGAGGAGGAACAAACCTCTATTTATAGAGGTTGTCCACTCTTCATTTGATACAAGAACAAGCTTTGAAATCCGTAGAAAGAAAAGGGACTAGAAGGACACAAAAAAGCTAAGGAAGCAAGTCTACAAGCGCAGCAAGACAAGGAGACAAAACAACGAAGGAGAAAACACAGTTTCTAGGGTTTCTGCAACCACACGTGTGAGGTTCAAGAAGGCCTGCCTACAGCCAAAACAACAGAAAAGTAAAAGTCTTCATATATCATTGTTTTGCGTGCAAACTAGGCCTACAAGGCCTCTCTCTCCAGCAAAGAAGGAAGGAAAAGAAAGCAAGGAAAATGAGGACTGTTTTAGGGTTCTGTCCACATGCAATAAGGAAATCTTTGTGGATTTGACAACAGTTGAAGACAACAACATGAGAAGCCTCATTTAGATATGCATCTATGCCTACAAGGTATCCAAGGAAAGCAAAGAAGTCTCTCCCTATAATGAAGTAAAGAAGTCCTAATGTTCTAGGGTTTCTCCTAAGAAGAAAAGAAGCCTAAGCAACAGAAGAAGGACGAAGTGTTGAGGAGCAGAGTGCCGGAAGACAAAGTTCCATGTGCTGGAAGTTATAGTGCAGAAAGAGGAAGGATTTGACTTATGCTTGGAGGATGTCCTAGTCAAAGGTCTAGGGTATGACAATTGTTCAAATAAGAACCTTCAATAAGAGAAAACTTACAAAGGGTTTTCCTCTCAAGAGTGGAGAGGTTTTGTCCCTGGCAGAGAGCCAAACTTTGTGTTCTTGTTATTTTGTTTTGGAAGCAGTTTGATGAAGTACAACATAAGCGCTAATAATAAGAAGAAGAAGTATAAGCTAACAAGAAAAGTAAAAAGACTCCACAAACTATTATCAAATAATGAAGAATCATCACAACGCTATTTTGCCCTAGATTCTTCAACAGTTTCTTGATTCTTCTTTCTTTAAGGTTCTTCACTTCAGCATTGAATTCTTGAAATTTTGTAAATACTCCATCCTTGGTTTTCATTAAGTAAACCAAGGTATTTCTTGAATCATCATCTATAAATGTGACATAGTATATATGACCTCCAAGTGATTTAGGAGTCATAGGACCACATACATCAAAGTGGATGAGATCCAAGATTTCTTTTGACCATGAAGCACTGCTTCCAAATGGTCTCTTGGTATTCTTACCCAATGCACATCCTTTATAGACACCTTCATGATCCTCTTTCAGGTTAGGAATTCCATCTACTATGGAACTTAGGGTTGCAAGGATTTTGAAATGTAGATGACCAAATCTTCGATGCCAAAGTTCACATGGGCTAATTTCAATGTGAACTAGGGTTTGAGCCACAAGACACATTAATTTGTAGAGTCTTCCTTCTCAAATGCCTATAACTTTGGCTTGATCTATACTTGAGTCTTTTCCCTAAATAAGGAATTTTCCATTAATGAAGGCTATTATATCACCCTTATCTTCTACACTTGAAATAGAAAGTAAATTCTTGTGCAAACCTGGAACAAAGAGAAAGTTGTTGAGGTGGATCTTGCTTCCGTCTTCCAGCTTTATGGAGGTTGATCCAATACCTTTTATGGGATAGCTCATGTTGTCTCCAAGTTCCACTGAATAAGCGAACTTTCCTTTTGATAAGGTCTTTAATCTATTGGAGTGACCAGTCATGTGCCTTGATGCACCACTTTCAATTACCCAAATGTCTTCATCTTGAAATGTGCCAGAGAGAGCCAAGAAGAGATCTTCATCCCTTTCTTTGATTGATACCTTCTTCATAGAGAATAAGAAATTCCATTCTTCCTTAATACCTTTCTTGAGATGGCTTCAATCTTCTTGATGAACTTTTTCACTGTAGAGATCTTCATAATAGCCTTAGATAACCTTAGCTCTGATATTCATGTTGAGAATTCAATAATGCAGTAAGTAGGTTAATTCTCTTAGCTTGATAACTGTTGGTGTTACATTTTTACCTATTAGCTTTGTTCCTCATTATTACAATGTGCGATACATCAAACAACTACCAAAACAATAAGAACAATGACACAGTATGTAGGCTGCAAGCCAGGGCCAAAACCCCTCCTCTTGAGGGGAAACCCCGTAAATTTATTCTCTTCTTATAGATTCTTCAATTGACGAGTACCAGGACCTAGTGACTTAGACAGATACCCTCCAAGATCAAGATCAACTTAGCCTCCAACTGTAGTGACTTCGACCTTGCACTGTAGATCCAAAATTCTGGCTCACGACAACTGTTGTTGCTTCTCTTGGAGACTTCGATCTCCCTCGAATAGCTTTCTCCTCCCTTCGACTACCTTTCCTTGAGTCTTAGGGCTAATAAGACACCCTAAGAGACCTTCGCTTGCCTTTCCTTCTCTTCGTCTTCCAAGATCGAACAAGAGATAGTCCCAACGCAGAAACCCTAATTTCAATCTTCTCAAGAGAGAGAGATCTAGCCCAAGCACTTTGATTTCTTCGACTTCCTCTTCTTCATACCCTCATCTTCGAATTCTTCTCTACCTCTTCTTCGCATAGAATGAGTGAGTGAATGTGTAGAATGGAGGACGAGTTCCTCTCTATATATAGGCTGTTCCAAGGGGTATACATGGCTCTTCATGTAGGCCGACGTGACAACTCATTAGGCCGACTTGATCTTGGAGGTATTCCGACACTTTAAAGGCAAAATAAATTTCTCATTACAAGATACAAAGTGCCCATAGGGTCTTCAATATATGACAATGACTCATTAACCTAGGACAAACCCTAGAAGCACTCAATGGGTGCTTGACCTATAAAATAAAAGAACTTGAGCATGAAACCCATCTCCAATAATAATTTCTTTTCATTTTATCATTTACAAGAATACATTTCATACTTATGAAGACCAAATCTACTTACACATTCTTCAACACGTTGATAACGGAATGAAGTCATGCGTGCAAGTGTGAATGTGGAGTAAATACCATATGAAAAGTATGGAGTAATATGGAGACATACTCCCCTAAATATCTCCATCAAAATCTTTCTTAAATTTTCCACTTGTCAGTTGATCTTTCATGAGGGATTCGACTTCCCAAACTGGCCCACACAATCGATTTTTCCCATGTGCTTGAATTCATGTCCCATGTGGGTGCCCACTCAATCTCTAACCCACTTTTAAGTTGAATTTATTTTCCAAGTCAATTCCACCTCAATTGGCATGTGGATTTTTCTTTATTTTTCTCCATTTTTTTTATTTTCTCAACTATTTATTTCTCATTTTCCCACTTAATGTTGATTTCTGGTAGCATCATATGTGATCTAAGTCTCAAATTTTGCTGGGAGGCTTGGGCACATGTATTCCAAAGAACCTAGAAAGCGTTTTGGAAAATTCCACCTGGAGATAGTTTTATTAAAATAATTAATTATTTTTAATGGGACCCTAAATCTAAACTTAGGAAATTAAAATAATTAATGGGTATTAATCTAATTGTAGGTGTAACTTCTAGAAGAAAACAAGGATCAAGCAAAAATGATCTTAGCCATTGATTAGCTTTTAATCTGGGCCGTTGAATGTCAACAAGAAGATTATTTAAGGAGGCTTGAGGGTCATTTGGAAAATACATCGAAAGAGATCAAGGAGATTGAATTTCTCAGAGAGGATAGCGTAGCAATTGCTAAAGGAGTGATCAAAGTGATCTTTTTCAGTGAGGGGCAGAGATAGTATCTAGAAGAAGGAAGATTTCCTGGGCCAAAGAGTATAAGGCAGAGAGGGTAAAACAATGTCCAGAGAGAGGCAGACGTTGGCACACGCAGAGCTGATGTAGTGGTAGTGCAGGCCTTAGAGGGAGATCAAATTCCTACTGAGGAGATCGAGTTTCAGAATCCGGGAGACAGGGTGTGAGACCAAGAGGCAGAAATTTAGAATTTCCAGCCAGTAGTGGGTCCGAAGGAGGAGCAGCGTGATTCCTAGCAGGGGTGACACAGAGACTGCGTGAGGCTTACATAGTTCTACACAGAGGCCATGCAGAGGGGACGCAGAGGCTCTAGTCTAGCGTGATCAGACTTAGATTCTTCTAGTGACAGGGTGAGCATCTCACTATTTGTTTTGTCCAATTTCTCTCTGTACCAAATTGCTAGTTGAGCATCCAAGGAATTGTACTTAGACTTACTACTGCATAATAATAAAACCCTCAGATCTGCTGCACTGGTTTTCCCGCATTGGGTTTTTCCGGGGACATTTGTCCAAAAATAACAGTGTTATTGTGTTGTATTTTCTTTCTTGCCCAATTTCTTGTTTCCGTATATAATTTAATTAAGTGAAGGATGCAGTGTATGTATTTCGATATTTGCCGTAGGAAACTGCAAGTAATTTGTTTAAAATAAGTTAACAAAGAGGAGAAATGTCATCAGTTGGTATAGTAGGGATTTCGGTTTGGGAATTTTCACATTGTATCAGAGCTACAGGGGGAACAAGAAGAGCAGAGCCAGAGAAACCAGCGCTGAGTAGAGAAGGAGGTTGAATTGATGCAGGAGGTAGCAGTTCAAATCCCCAGAGAGATTTTGCAATCCAAGTTAGGAGGGCTGAATTTTCGAGGGAAGTCTCTCTTTGAGTGAGTCGACGAAGAGGAAGGGCTTCCAAATCGAAATATTGTCGTGCCAGAGGGAGCAACGCAGAGCCTAAGCGTGAGGAAAGAGCTAATGGGATGTAGTTTTTCTGCAGCCAATTTGTTGGGTAGAAAATCGTCAGAAGAGAGAGGAGAAGCATAGTGAGAATTTTTCCTCAGTAGACTTCCTGCCAAGAAGTTCGTTTTCTTATTGCCTGAGCAGTAGCAGTAAGAAACAGAGAGGAGCAGTTCGACATTTTCGTGGCAGAGATGGCAACCAGTGGATTGAGAGATCATGACAGGTTGGATGGGGCATCCAACTATGTGATCTAAAAGACAAGGATGTCGTGCCTTCTGGATGAGCATTTTCTCAAGGTCTATGTCAATAGTGTGGTGGTTGAGCCTGCGGATCCAGATCGGCTGAAGAAGTAGAAGGGAGAAATAGCAAAGGCCAAGAGATTGATCCTTGATGGAGTAAAGGATCACGTGGTATGTCGCATCGCTAGCAGAGGGACTGCTAAGGAGATGTGGGATGCTTGGAAATGCTGTATCAAGGATCTTCCATTCCTCACGAAGCTTCAGGAGACTGGGGACAAGTTAGCAACTATGGGGTCTACACCTCAAGGTTCCGAGATGGTGAGACTAGCCCTAAACTTAGTCTCAGAAGAGTGGCAAGTCTTTGTCCAGAGCATCCTGGGCAAGGCAGCTTTGCCAGACTGGGATAGTATGTGGGCAACTCTCAAACAAAAAGAGTTGAGGAGAGATCTAGTCAAGTGTAAACTTGGCGGAAGCAGTAGCAGTGGGTCGAAGCCAAAAGAGGAGGAAGAGAATGCAGCCCTTGCATCCAAGGGGCAACATGAGTAGTGGAGGCGGAAAAAGGACGTCTCGAAGATCAAATGCTTCAGGTGTTGTGAAATGGGTCACTATGCAACATAGTGTCCTCTCAATAAGAAGGAAAAAGATGAGAAGCATGATGCGAAGGTTGCACCCGCGAAGATTGAGGAGGAGGAGATTGCCATGACAGCCGAGATACCACCAGGAGGGAGGTGGGCTTATTTAGATCTGTAGTTCGAAAGGACTGTAGATGGGCAGGATCCTTGAGGAGCCCACCTCTTGGATCAATTCCAGCTATGGGAGCCCAGATCAGAAGTAGTAGGATGGACCAGTGTCAGCTGGTGCAGAGGAGTGTTGGAGCGACAAATGTTGTGGCTAGAATGCCAAGTCTAAGTAGCGTAGTGTAGAGTTGTAACAGTGAAAAGAGGCATAGTGTAGTAGCAGCAGTAGCGCAATGGCTTAAGAGGGATAGCATGGGACTAGCAGCAGTTAGATCTTCAGCATCGAGATGCATCTATGCTAAATACTTATTTAGTAATGTGGGATGCTTTTCTGTTGTTGATGCAGTAGCAACAACAACAGTTGGAGAAGGTTGTAGTGCAAATGCTGTTGGCAGTGGCAGTACCAACAACAACATGAATGCAAGATTGAGAGGGAGTTGCAGTATGGATGCAGTGTTGACAGTGGCAGGGTCAGCAGTAGTACAGATGCAACATTTGCGCAGCAGTTGGTGGACAGGATGTCAAACATCAGCAACGTACGATATGAAGTTAGGGTGATGCTTCAGTAGGAGGCATTGCTAGAGCACATTCCTCACTAAGAGGGAGTGTTGATTTTTGGTAGCATCGGATGTTCTCTAAGTCTCAAATTTTGCAAAGAGGCTTGGGCACATGTATTCCAAAGAACCTAGAAAGCGTTTTGGGAAATTCTGCCTCAAGACAGTTTTATTAAAATAATTAAATATTTTTAATGGGATCCAAAGTCTAAACTTAGGAAATTAAAATAGTTAATGGGTATTTATCTAATTGTGGGTGTAACTTCTAGAAGAAGACGAGGATCAAGTAGAAATGATCTTAGCCATTGATTAGCTTCTAATTTGGGTCGTTGAATGACAAAGAGAAGATTATTTAAGGAGTCTTGAGGGTCATTTGGAAAATACACCGAGAGAGATCAAGAAGATCGAATTTCTCAGAGAAGACAGTGTAGCAGTTGCTAGAGGAGTGATCGAAGTGATCTTTTGTTGTGAGGGGCAGAGATTGTATGTAGAAGAAGGAAGTTTTCCTGGGCCAAAGAGTATAAGGTAGAGAGGGAAGAACGACGTCCAGAGAGAGGCAGATGCTAGCTCACGTAGAGTTGACAAAGTGGCAACGCAGGCCTTAGAGGGAGATCGAATTCTTGCTGAGGAAATCGAGTTTCAGAAACCGGGAGCCAGGGTGTGAGCCTAGGATGCAGAAATTTGGAATTTTCAGCCAGTAGAGGGTCCGAAGGAGGAGCAGCGTGATTCCCAGCAAGGGTGACACAGAGACTGCGTGAGGTTTACGCAGTTCTGCGAAGAGGCCACGCAAAGGCTCTAGTCTAGCATGATCCAGTGTTTTATAACCCGGCCGAGTCACAACCAACCCGGCCGAGTCATTCCGGGTCGATCGATTGGTTGCTGACCCGGCCTTTGAAACGGAACGGTCGGCTGAGTCAGCAATGACCCGGCCAAGTCACTCAATGACTCGGCCGACCCGGCCGGGTCCGCTAAAAAACGGCCGGGTCACTGGAAACGAGTCGGCCGAGTCATTACCGAGTCGGCCGAGTCATTGAAAACGAGTCATTACCGAGTCGGCCGAGTCATTGTCCTTAATGTATTTTTTACAACGACCGAGTCATTGAAAACGAGTCGGCCGAGTCGTTACCGAGTCAGAGTCGGAGTCGGAGTCATTGCTCAGCCGAGTCGGAGTCGGAGTCGGAGTCTTAAAACATTGGCATGATCAGACTTAGATTCTTCCAGTAACAGGGTGAGAGCATCTCACTATTTTTTTGTCTAGTTACTCTTTGTATCGGATTGTTAGTTTAGCATCCAAGGAATTGTACTTAGATTTACTACTGCATAATAATAAAACCCTCAAATCTACTGCACCGGTTTTCCTGCATTGGGTTTTTCTGGGCACATTTGTCCAAAAAATAACGGTGTTATTGTGTTGTATTTTCTTTCTTGCTCGGTTTCTTGTTTCCGCATATAATTTAATTAAGTGAAGGCTGCAGTGTATGTATTTCGATATTTTCCGTAGGAAACTGCAAGTAATTTTCTTAAAGGAATTTAGCAAATAGTAGAAATGTCATCAGTGGCTACAATAGGGATTCCGGTTTAGGAATTTTCACACTTAACTTTGGAAAAAGTAGGTTTTGAGGGTAAATAAGTGATTTTTCACCCTTCAAAGTGTGACTTTGTAGAATGTTGAGGAGGAGAGGTGTAATTTTGAGCACACATGCTCCATACAACTTCTCGAGACATCACTTATTACAGTTTTTATAAAAATTTATTAAAAATCTCGTCTAATGAAAAATTTAATAATTTAAAAAATGAGCCATAGACATATTCAAATTCCACAAAATTTTACAAGTGATATAGTATGGTAATATACAATGACTCTAAACATTAGGACTCATTCAATGTCTCACCATCAAAACACACTCCGACTTTGGAGTTATGCTTGGAGGGAAAAACTCAATTAATTATTAAGTCCCTGTAAGCACCTAATAATTAACCATGTAAAAAAAACCTCCAGAGTAGACTCACTTGATGACAAGGTCCCAAGTTACCTAGTCCTTTTACATAACTCAACTCATCATACTAGCATCACTTTACATCATCCCCGTAGGGCTTGTAGAATCTGAGTACAACAAAAGAAGATGACAAGAAGAAATAGAGTTGAAAAACTTTGATGATATAGTGAACTTTGATGGTACATGAAGCCTCTCATACGTCCTCGAGCATGGAGTCTTAAAAAATTTTGGGTACACTTCAATGGTTAACATCCGACTCCACATTGTTAGGATATTCCGACACATAGGAAATAGTTAAGTATAACTTGGTCTAGTGTAGAGTTAGGTAAAGTGTGTTTCTTTACTATGTACTTTTGTAACTTACAATCCGACAGTCACGATATGTTCTAGACATGAAGTAATCTGACGATTCATTCTCTCCTCGGTACTACCGACATTTGATCCGTGGGTTAACACTCGATTGGTCCATGATCTCTATTTAAAGAGCAAGGAGGGTCATTTGTAAGGTGACCGTTCATGAGAGAAGCTTATGTAAATTTTCTTTCTTTTCTTAATAAATTGCCTGAAGTGGCCGTGTTGGCTCAGGCCGTGGACTGTTTCCGTCTTTGAGGGTTTTAACCACGTGAAGAATACTGGTGTATTGATCCGTGATCTGTTTATGAGCGGTGTCCTTTGGTGTTCTATCTGAGTAACTTACCCTGTAAATTCCTACATGGTATTAGAGCTATTTGAGGACCACATCCGTTGGTGATCCAAATCTGAAGCCGGTACAACTGCATCTGACTGTCGTTTTCTAGATCTATTGTTTCTGACTGCTTTCGGGCCGAGAGGACTACTCTATTGTGTTAGAAGCATCTGTTCCAGTGAGGAACCCCTTTCGTTTCACGCGAAAAGGTTTCCGGTAACCCTAGCTACGTCATTTTTAAGATGTGGAGGTATACAACGTTTATTTGCAGTTTTAGTTATTTATCTCCCTTTTTATTTTGGTTGATTTAGCTCTTTGTTTTTTATTATTGGATCTACACCTTTTATTTTTGCGTATGCTCTTTGCCTCGTGACTCTGGCGATCTGGGCAAATCAGAAACAGAAAGGAAGGATTTTTCTCATGCGTATGCTCTTTTCCGCCACGCCTTAGTGTGATCTTGGAAAATCAGAAACATTGAGTAAAATATTTAGTTTCCGCGGAAAGCTAACTTCAAACCATAAGGTTTGAGTTTTTGCATGTTCGTGTTGGGTTGTGTGGGTTTTGTTTTGTAGGCAAAAAGGGATTTTTGAAGTAAGTACACACTCCAAAGTTTCAGTGACTAAAAAAAAAAACCTTTCCTCTTTTCCAAATTTTACTAACCTTTTAAACTAGCTCACTTGTTCCAAAGTTACATTATGAGAATAGAGGTCTTGGGTTCAAGTTTCTCTTTTTCTTGAGTTACTTTTTCAAAAAGCACAAGTAACTTATGTTTTAAAGTTACTTTATGTAAAAGCGTTCTCACCCATTATAAAAAGTGAGTCACTTATAATTCTAAAGTCTCTTTATCTTTTATTAGTTACAATTTAGTGGGTAGATCATAAAGTACCATTGTAAAAATGACTTTCACTTATTTATAAAAGTGGGTCACATAATTTTTTTTTTTAAAGTGATATAACTAGACTAAGTTTGGAAGTGGGGCGATTTTTTTAAATATATCATTCACTTCTACACATTCACGTACTTCGCCGACATCTTCAACAACTTTTCTTCAAAAGGCCATAACTTCATCCGGAAGCCGTTTTCTTTTTTGGCCTCATTTTTCGAGATCTTTCCATTGGAACACTTAGTTTGAGCATTTATAGCTTTAGTTTCTATTAAAATGGAAAGTCCATGCCAAGTTATTCTTGACAGCACCAACTATTTCCAATGGGTGTCCCACATGGAGGATTTACTTAGAAGTAAAGGTCTTTATAGAATAGCCTCAGGCCAAGAGTCTAAATCTAAAGATGAAGCTAAATAAGCCAAATGGGAAAATAGGCAAGATCAAGCACGTGGGTTGATAGGGATGTCTATTTCTCCAGACCTTAGATTGAAACAACTCAATAAAGTTTTTGGAATTAAAAATGAAATTAGAGCCCATCAAATTGAAAATGAGTTGCTTACGTTGGACCCCAATAATTTTTCTTCCATTGAAGATTTTTTGTCCAAGTTCAAGACCCTTAGACTTGCTTGGAAGGTGTTAAGGTTAAGAAAAAAGATGGTAGCCTTATCTATTCCATTCTTACTAAGCTGGGACCAACCTACTATGTTTTTGTTTCCACCTTCCATTCTACTAGAGAAGCCTTTATTTCTCAAGGACAAGACTATGAGTCCCCCTCTTTTGATGCCTTTTGTTATCCTTTAATAAGAGAACAAGAAAAACTCTTACATCTTGGTCTTCTTAATCTTGGAAACTCTTCTAAGAAAGCCGTAGCCACCCAACAACAACCAAGTTCAAAGAATCCTAAGAAGAAACATCCTAAAAACAATGGTCCTAAACCAACCAAGGGTCCTAAGCACTTTCAGTCTCAAAATGAAAATCAATTCAACAAAATGATAAGGCAAATAAAAACAAAGGGAAGAAGACTGATAGACATTGCAAATTTTTAATCGAGACGGCCACTTAGAATCCAAATGCTTTAAGAAGATGGAAGCCTTGGAAGCAACAATGAAGAAGCATAACATCCATTTGGAGCACTCTTCAACTTCAACTTCATCTTCAGGAATAACACTTTCTGCATGTGTTTGTCAAGCATCTCGGTCTGGTTATGCACTAAATGTATCTTCTTCTTCTCATTCTCATGAGTGGCTCATTGATTCTGGAGATTCTTATCACATGGCCAAAACAAAGCCATGTTTTCTTCTTTAAATTATTGTAACACCAAAAATATATATGTTGGTGATGATAGATCTCTTAGTTTTGTAGGGACTAGAATTGTTCATATAGACAATGGTCAATTCAATGATGTATTATGTGTTCCAACCTTATCCTGCAACCTTCTATCTGTATATCATATAACTCATTCAGGTGAAGGTAAAATTGTTGAATTTTCACCTCATGATGTTGTAATCAAGGATCTAAGAGATCCTAAACAGATTCTAGTTACTGCTATTGCTGATGATTCCACAAGGTTGTATAAGTTTCACAACTTTGGGTCATCAAATATTCCCTCAATATTTGTTTCTCATAATGATGAAGTGAGCAAACTTTGGCATGAGCGATTTGGTCACTTAAACTATCGCTCCCTTCAGCATCTATGTAAAGAAAATATGGTGACAGGTCTTCCTATGGTATCTTGCAGAGATGGTGTTTGTTCCGGATGTGTACTCGGAAAACATCATGGGGACAGTTTTGAAAAACGTGCCTCTTGGCACGCCTCAGCCCCTTTACAGCTTGTGCACAGTGATTTATGTGGTCCACTTCCTGTTGCTTCATTCTCTGGCTGCAAGTATTTCTTAACTTTCATTGATGATTTCTCCAGACGCACTTGGGTATACTTCTTAAAACTCAAGAGCGAAGTATTTAACACATTTTTGGCCTTGAAAGCCTTTGTTGAAAAACAATCTGGACATCAAATTCTTAAGCTAAGAACTGATAATGGTGGAGAATATGTTAAAAACACATTCATCAACTTTTGCACCTAAAATGGAATTCAAATGCAACATACTGTTCCATACACTCCACAACAAAATGGTGTAGCTGAAAGGAAAAATCGCACCTTAAAGGAAATGGCTAATTGTATGCTGCAATCTAAAGGACTCAGTCTTAGTTTTTGGGTCGAAGCAATTAATTGTGCAAATTATATAATAAATCACACTCCTACTAAGTTTCTAAAGAATATCACTCCAGAAGAAGCTTGGAGTTCCATTAAACCAGATGTAAGTCACTTTCGTGTTTTTGGAAGTGAAGCATGGGCCCATATTCCAGATGAAAGGCATAAAGCTTTAGAACCTAAGAGTGAGAAATGTACTTTTGTTGGATATTCTGAAGATGTAAAAGGTTATAGACTTATTCCATTTAAGTCCAAAAATGTTATCATAAGAAGAGATGTAAAATTTGATGAAAATAAATCGGCCTGCGAGCCTAGTCCGGCGGATGTGCCACCTCTTCCTATCTCTTCTACTTTTGAAAACATTTCTTCTTCAGATGATGAAAGTGAGGATGACAATCCTCCCCCACCTTCTCAGGATCCTCAACTTCCAAGATGGGCCCGTGCTACTCGGGATGCAGCAGGTGATCTTGCCGGTGATCCTACAGATCAGCGACGTACACGTTCTCAGTTTGAAAGAGCCTCTTCTTTACTGGCTCAAGCTCCAGTAAATCATGATCCTGACACTTTTGCAGAAGCTTCAGGCCATCCACATTTGGGAAGCAGCTATGAATGAAGAATATCATTCATTGTTGGCAAATGATACATGGGATCTTGTTCCTCTACCAAAGGGACGCAAACTTGTTAGATGTAAATGGGTTTACAGAACCAAGTATGGACCAGATGGGAAAGTTGATAAACATAAAGCTCGTCTTGTTGCTAAGGTATTTTAACAGGTTGAAGGCATTGACTACACTGAAACCTTCTCCCCTGTTGCCAAAATGAACTCTATCCGCCTTGTTCTTTCCCTTGCTGCCTCTTTAAAATGGGAAGTCCATCAGATGGATGTTAAATCTGCCTTCATGCATGGGGACTTGCATGAAGAAATCTATATGGAACAACCTCTTGATGGATTGTTTTATGCCTGTTCAAGCTTGCATAAAAGAATGTGCTTATGAACTTGTTGCGAACTAAGCATGTGTGAGAAAGTGACTTTGAATGATCAAGAAGTGACCATAGAACGACAGATCGCAAGATCCATAGTAGGATCCAAAACTCAAGTATTGGAAAAAAATTGAGGGTGTGTCATAGCAACAACACTTGGTGACACAAAGGTAGAACTCCATATTCTCTGCCTTGGTCACTTCTTTCGTGCAGGTTCTTGTTCTTCAGGGACGATTGATTCATCACTCATATTTACATGGCTTACCCACTTGCCCCGTGCATAAACATAACCCGCTTCGTTCATTTACTCGTTGTTGACCCTGCCGCCCGCACCTACCTACCAGTTAGCGAGAAAAGCCTTCAACCCCACAAGGTGTGGTTGGTGGCAGGGAACTCAGAGAAGGGGCTGTCACACTGATCCCAACTCTCTCCGTTTTAGCTATCTCTTAGGTTAGCTAAGGGGGGTGGTCCCTAATGGAAAGTTAAGCTAAAAGCAAAGATGCGAATTTCTAGGAGAATTTGTGAGTTAAATAAGATTGTCAATCTGAGATCTATAAGCAAAACATAATATAAGCAATAGCCATTAACCATACGATAAGCATGAAACACATAGATGACCAGTGCCTTAAAACGTTGCTCTTTCAGAAATGAAAAGATTTTTATTTGTATTTCTTTTTATGCTCAGAATGAAAACAAATGCTTTTAAATGAAAGGCGAAAATTTGTGATAACTTTTCAAAATAGAAACTAAGCTAAGGGCTCGAGAAACTCCCTCTTAAGTAAATCTTTTTGATGTCTTGTGCGATTGCTGGCTTGAACAACATGTGGGACCTTCGATATCGTTGGAGGTGACTATTCCCGCCGAAAAAGTCCTCGCCCTCCAATAGAGCTGGCAACCTATCCCTGGAAAACACAGAAAAC
>APFE031118209.1:0-13171 GCA_000404065.3 Pinus taeda | reverse complement strand
ATTAAACTTTTCCCTTTTTCTCCCCTGTTCAAATATAGCCGTTTCTTCTCGCTATTAGGTTGCCTTGTCTCCCTATTTAACTTTCTTTCTAAATGTGTTTCTTCATCATGTGTGTCCTGAAGATGAACCACACTTGTTGGTTCGAAATGCCTCCACCAAAATCTTCAATGTAACTTCTTTCTAAAAATATTTTATACATTATAATTGATATTGTTTTTTAATTTAGTGAATATTTTATGTCTATTTATAAGGGACATGTGCCAATTTTAGTTTGGGCATGGAAGGAATGACAAATATGCCTAGTTGTACAATGCATATCTTGGTCCAAAAACTACCAAACTTAGAGATGTACTAAATCTATCAAGATGCTAACCTATTTTTTGATGCAAAATCAATGATCACTTTGATTCCTCCTTGTTCTTGATATAACTTGAGGATATACTTGATTTCTCTGTGTGATTGGTAGATGTAGAGTTGAAATGGATCTATAACCATTTTTAATAACATTATTTATATTTGTATAAATGTCATCTCTCTATACAAAATGATTTTTATTTTTATTTTTATTAAAACCATATATGTATACACACATTGAATCTGACAATTTAAATTTAAATTTTTTTATTTGATTGTGCCTAGAGGTGCTCTACATGCATGATATAGGGGACATGTGTAAGAGTTAGTTGTTAAACGTAAACACTTTTTTTAATTCAATTTTTGATATTGCAATTTTCTTTTTCCATATTATTCACATCAAATATAGTTACTCTTATCCCAATAATCTCCAATCTGAAATTTTGTTTTTATTAATAAAATTAGGATTTTTTTTAGATAAACGAAAATCATTGCGCTGAGAGGCTCATTATACAGCCCAATATTATGTGTGAACTTATCACTACATCATCAAAGTTGAAACTTTTCTCACATCGGCCAAAATAAAAAATAAATAAAAATCTAAAAAAAATTGAATAACCATACAAAACATTTAAATAATGTAGGCTCATAAAAAAATTTGCAATTGAAGAAATTGGATCCCTCTTGTATCATGTTAGATCCATATTTAAGATGGATCTATGCTTGTAATATACATATGACATTAAAATATATAAAATTAGTTGTAAATTAATATTCATTTTACCATAGAAATTAAACTATTGATTCTATAACCATATTTAAATTTAATTTATAAACACATAAAAAATTAAGGGGTTGCTTGTGTGTGAGAGTTTTTGAAAAAAATCATGTTTATTTTCCAATCTAATTTGTCTTTGTTCAAATCACAAGTTTTGACAGGTGAACTCTTCACAGTCCATATGCCTTTGTTGAAATCACAAGTTTTGACAGGTGAACTCTTTACAATCCAAATGCCCCAAGGTTTTTGAGGGTGTTGAATCCATAGATGTAGTCAAAAACCAATTTAAACAAAAAAACCACATAAAACTCCAAAAAGTTTCATATATATACAACTCCAAAATTTATTTTTTATAATATAACAATATTTAACTATGAATATTCACCTCATTTTACCATGGATATTTTTAGCTTCTAAATAGGCTTTGTTACAATACCATGGGCCAATACCATGACTGTATTAATACAGTAGGCTCAAAAACTATAACTCATTTCAAAATCAAAAATATTTATAAATATTTTTATTTTTAATTTAATTTAATAGCATATTTTTAAAATTAAATTTAATACTTAAAACTAATAATATAAAAGTGTTCTTCTAACTATGATTTCAACTGCATTTTTGTATGGATATTATTAACTTTGTAAAATAGGTTTTGTTTTATGAAGTTATGAGCCAGGGATGAATGTGGCTCATTCAAAATCAGCTTTTCCAAAAAAAAACCATAACTAATTTCTTCCAAATAAATCCAATATTTTATAAATATTTTATTTTTATTTTATTGGTATAACATTTTTTAAATAAGTCCAAAAACAAAAATGTCATGGGGAATGATGTAGTGGTTTAAAATGTTTGCAAAACTTTTACCATGTTAACTTATTCAAATTAAAAAAATAATTAAAAGGTTTTAAAAGTAACCTTCTCGTTATCCAACTGTGTTGTAGAGATATGATGGTCCTCTAAACATTGTAAAACATCTAGACTTTAGAGAAAATATAAAATTAAAATAAATTTAAAAATAAAAAATAATATTTAAAAAAGCTTTAATAACATATTCATCAAATAAAAACATCTTGAGTTGGTCTCAATATTACAGTAAAAACACAAAAACTTAAAAATAAAATAGAATATAAAATTATAAAATTAAATTAGTTAATATTTATAACTTATAATTTATACTAATATATTAGTGATAATTACAATTAATAATAAAATGAACCTAAATCTTCCAAGGAATCAAACTTTTTAAAATGCAAATGTCTTTTACAGTGAAAAGAAATTTGATCCATCTCAGCCCTTGGTAGATTAGAAGTCAAGATGGATCAAGGTTGGTATGTATACTATTGATTATATATAGAGAGCTTAGAAAAATAATTCATTGTAAGTATTAATTTTATATTATTTTTCTAGAATTGAAGTTTTTGTAATTCATATTGTGATGAGATTTTTTTTTTTTGGAAAATCACATTGACATCCAAAAAGTCCATCTAATAATGCATTGAAATAATGTAGAGAAAAACAATTCTAACTGTTAAAAATTTTTAACAATAAAATGATGTAGCGTTAATAATAAACCAATTAGACAATGTTGAAGAAACTCAATTTATAAATTTACTATGAAATATAATGATTACGAATATAAATCAATAGCTTAATTTATATGGTTAAAATAAATTATCTATATAAAATATATTATTCTACATTTTATATTATATTTATATATTAGTATATATATTATGAAATTAATATTCGTATTTATTTGTTAATTAATATGTATTAATATATTTATATATATGTCGTGAAAATACTGATATAAATCATTATTTTTGTTATATCTTTATAATATAATATGTATGATTTTTTCTTTAAAATTTTATTTATAAATTTACTTTATTAAAAAAATTATACAATATATTCCTATATATATGAATAGTAATATTCATATATATAGTAGTTAATATTTCTATATATATAATATTGTATATATAAAATGAGTAGTCTTTAAGTGAGATTTTTTGAAGTTTAAAGTGATTTCTAGCCAAAATTTGTGTCAAATCTTTTGGTTGTGTTGTATAAATTGGTTTTTTTTTATTGTATATATAGATTCAACACCTTCAAAAATCTGAAGGCACTTCAATTATGAGGAGCTTACTTTTCAAACTTGTGATTTCAAAATATCTCCATCTAATTCTAGACAAATTAGATTGAAAAAAAAGCAAACAAAACTTTACAAAATATTACAATAAAAAATACTAATATAAAAAACAAACTCACATTTACAATAAAATGATGAATATTCCCCCTTTAAAAACTTTTAGAAATCATGATTATAATTGTCGAATTAAGAAATTTGTCGTGGATTTTATGGTAATAAATCCATTACTAATTTCAAAATCAATACTAAAGCACTATACACTTCAGATTTTTCCACCTAGAAAACATCAAAATTCCTATGAAAAATATTTTCTAACTGAAATATGAAAAATATTTTCTAACTGAAATTGTTGCTGTTACCTGAGTAGACAGCTCCGTTACGTAAACGTAGTGAGTGGTGGGTCCACCAACGAGGCCGAAAATCTAACGTTATTCAAACGAGGGGAGTTGCACTCTATAATCGCATTAATACATTCTCCTGCTCGAGTCGTTCATCAAATATATATCCGTAGAGGGATCGTCGCGTTTTTTATTCCCTCCCCTTTTCTCACCTCTCCATATTACGGGAAGCTAATATGTCGCGCTATCCTCCAAAGCTAATGGGAAGTTGGAACGATATCAACCGAAGGATTTCAATCTCCCTGTCCACACATATCAAATGGCCCCCGCTAAAAGGAGAGCAACTGCTTCGGCTCCAGTGAGGAGCTCTACTCGCCTGTCCACGAAAATACCGAAGATGACAACCGCAAAATGTGATGAAGTACAAATGAAGAATAAGGAGGCGAGCACAAGGCCCCCCAGAATTACGGTACCCCATGACTGCAAAGAAAGGTTAGAAGAGCTTACTAGACTTTTGGAATTCAAAAGTCTAGGATTCACCATTGATTTTTTACTACCTACGCCAGAGGGAGCCGGAGGCATTGAAGAGCTGACCAGAGAAATGGGCTACGACAATTGCAGTCAGACTATCGATTGGCTACTGGAAACGGTTCGAACACAACAGAATCAACGCAGACAGCTGGATTGGCTATTGCCAATTCAAATAGTGCCTTTGCAAGAGCTGACCAGGGAACTCGGCTTCACCCGAGGCGGGCAGACTGTTGATTGGATATTGCCCATGGTATCAAAAGACTTTTTAAATCTCACCCTTTTTCTGGGATTCAAAGAGAGTGCAGAAACCATGAAATGGTTATTGCAGCAGGCAAAGCCCGCCATTGCTGCAATACTTGGAAGACATACTGCATCTACCAGTAATGCACGAAACCCAGCAGCACATGATGTGCATGCTCCTTCATTCCCTGGTGCACAGTTTTCGCAGAACCCACAAGGGGTCAGACAAATGAATTTTACAGCAACAGGTGGACTAGGGGTAGGCACGACTCCCACACCCAGACCAACAGGAAGAGTCGGAGGAGGCAGTACTACATCGTATTCATCAAATCTTTATACACACACAATCACACCAAGTAGACCTGCGTGCACGCCCGTTCAAAGCAGCACAGGTCCTGTGACAGCGCATCGTTCGGATCTACCAAATCCTAATACCCACTTTCATGGATTTACTGGAGGCCAATCCCACATGAATGGATATGGCCAATTTCATAGGGACTACTTGTCTAGTAATGGTATGTTCAATTCTGCAAGAGTAATGCAGCCAATGCCCCATCCTCAATCCCAAATTAACACATCGCAGCTAAAATCGCAACAAGCAAGTCTAGAGAATACTCAACCTCACAAAAAAGTGGGTACAAAGAGACGTAATGTAGAAAGGAAACAAACTGCCTGCGCTGGCAATATTGTTGGTCCTGAAGTGAGAGAGGAAGCGGGAGAATCTACCGCAATGCCGTATTTGATAAACAACCATCCTAATGGCAATGCTCCTAGTGTTGATTATGGTGATAGGGCAATTAGAATGGATCAGCTGCAGGTACCTTCACAGGTAAACCATTTAATTGCCCAGGGCGCTACTTTTCTTCCTGAGGTCGAAGGAACCTACAAGGCAAAAAACCACTCTCGGCCCTTGCAAATGCCTATCCAGAATGGCGGTACAGCTGCAAACAATGCAAATTACATGAGATCCTGGACTGCTAACCCTAATCCTGCTCCCGCTGATATAATTGGGCAAGAACAATCTCCCGCTGATGGCAATTCGACGGAAAGAAGAATTGAGGGGCATGATTCAAATCAGGTAGTCCACGATTACTACAACGGAGGCCAATCAACGACGGTTCAGTTTCCCATTGATTCACGACGTGCTCAAGGCATCGGAGAAACACCAATGACAGGGCTGCCATTGATGAGGAATCAAACATTGGAGACAATTGTTGCAGGAGTGCAGAGTAACCCTCAGATGAGCCAGTTAAATGGTGCATGGCCAATTACTGGGTTTAATGAAACGGAAACCCACCTTCATCAAGAAGTTGATAATTCACTTCAACAAAATGGGGTACCCATGAACGAGGCGGTCAATATTGACATTGAAACTAAAAAAAGGCAGCAGCGTGAGGAGGGCTCTGCTTTTCTTCATGAGGTCGAGGGAATGTATCAGGCACAAAACCACTCTCGGAACTCTCAACTGCCTGTCCAGAATGGCGGTATAGCTGCAGGCAATGAAAACCAAATGAGCTCCTGGACTCCTAATCATAATCCTTCTGAGGCTATAATTGATCAAGAACAAGTTCCCTCTGATCACAATTCTATGGAAAGAATAATGGGGGGTCATGATCCAAACCTGCTAGTCCACAATTACTACAATGGAGACCAATCAACGGTGGTTCAGTTTCCCATGGCAGGGCTGCCATTGAATATGAGGAATCAAATGTTGGAAGCCGACGGGGCAGGAATGCAGAGCAGCCCTCAGAACCAGTTAAACGGTGAACAGCCACTTGCTGGGTTTAACGAAACCCATCTTCATCAAGAAGATGTTAGCACATTTCAACAAAGCCGGGTACCCATGAAGGAGGTTGTCAATATTGAAATTGACAATCAGCAGCAGGGGTTTAACGAGTTTCTGAATATTGGAATTGAAAGGCAAACAGAGAAGCAGCAGGATGTTATAAGTGAAATGGAAGGTCGGAAAGATGGGGAAAGGAATGAAGGATCAGCAGGAGCAGCAGAATCTACAAATGAACAGGTTGGTGACACAAATATTGTTGATGTAAATGCAGACGATATAAAAGATACAGAAGCGACAGAGTGGAGTGTTATTCTTGATGAGACGATTTTCTCGTGACCTTTTGTTTGAATTTGACCAAAACTTTCTGCTCACCACCTTTTAACATCAATTTATGCACTTTTTATTCCCTTATAGTAAATTACTATGGTAATGTTTTCCTGGTTTTATTTAAAAATAAATAAAATTTATATTAAAGAAGTGTTGCAACTTCATGTTAGCATCATTTTACAAAAGCAAGGGTCACTCATAACCTTGCTCAAAAACATTCCCCAAATTAACCAACTCTATCGTTGTAAGTAAACAATATTGGTTTTTCCTCTATAAATGAATAAAAGGAAGATCATCCTAAAGTCAAAGAGTTTTTGCAATAAATAATAAAACCTAAGATTAAGGGAAATGAAATCATCAATGTGTGCTTCATTCTCATTTTCCACTAGCGGCTTGGCTTATTGTTCTATCTGTTCCATGTCCATTTTTTCATGATCTTGATGCTATGGTTCCTCCTTAATTGAGCTTCATTTGGAATTGAACCAGCTGACATATTTTGAAATAATTTATTAATTGAGAGATTTTAGTCCAAATATTTATTATTTGTTGAAGAACTTTACACTTTTGTTTAGATTATTTATTTTACATTTTTTTACATGTTAAAGAATTTGTTCATGCTCATGAGGGTGAGATTCTTTCTAAAGAACATTCTTGTGGGTACATCGAAAGTGAGATTCTTTCCAAAGAACATTCTTGTGGGTACATCGAAAATGGATATTTCATTATGAGGCTAAAGACTCTCATTACTCCTCAAGTTAGAGTGAGTTCTCATAGTTTCAGAAATATAGAAATAAAATGATGATTATGAAATATAGAAGTAAAAGGATGGTTATGGTTTTGTTCTCTTCTTAATTTTATTTTTAAATAAGCTAATGGAAGAATTTCCAAATATTATTCATGTTTGCACAGACTATCTTATGTTAATCACCTATGGATTATTGAAAACATAGGTGAATGATTTTGAACCCAAGAAAACCTAAGTTGATACCTACATGCACTCTTAAGCATAGATGAAAACCAATGAATTCTTTAAGAAATACTGAACATCTCTAATTCCTCTAAAATATAGAATTGGTGTATCTCAAAAAGCTTACAAAAATAAGTGTAAATAATCCTAAATTCATTGAGCTTGTCTTATAATTCCTAAGGAGGTATAATGCTACATAATTCAAGGCATAATTTGAAATAGTGAAGACGCCAATTAAGATTCCTTCCAAATTATTGTAAATAAAGCCATGATTGGAAAAAATAAATGATATATGGAACTTATTTTATATTAATATCAGACTATGTGTGCACACCACGAAATTAATCCACCTTGTGTCTCATACCTACATCTTAAATTTATGACACCAGTAAGAAAGGAGCATTGAGTGTGCGACATTTTTCATTCAACATTAGAAATTGTGATGAAGAGATAAATAATGAAATTAGCCTACCTTTTAGACTAATTTTCCGAACATCCATGTAAGAGGTGCCTTTGGATAAATGATATGCTTAATTATTTTGAGATCTTAAGTCATGTGAAAATCAAATCAAGTCAAATTGTCATGCATCTAATTGATTCTAGATATTAGCGTTAACAATGTATGGTCAAATAGAGTGGAGAATCTATATGTATATCTTATGATGATTACATAATCTCTAATAACTACTAAGTTCCTCATCCACCTTGAATCTAGGATTTTAAGTCCTTAATAAAGAACAATCATTTTAACTTGATTAATTGTTACATCTCTTAATCCGAGTTCAAAGATGTTTTCTTAATGTTCATTATGATTTAGTACATTAGGAAGATAAATGATTATTCTAATTGTCACAACTTTGGAATTCCTTTTCTCCAAATGGATTTTGCAAGACACCTTAAAGCTAAGACATTTAATTATGCTTCTTGATTGTAGAGAATCTATCACCAAAATATATATAAGCCATTTCTTTTCTTCTTGCTCCAACATCAATGTTAAGTCATTCGACCTAAACCAACTCTAGGAGGAGAACATGAACTTCTGATACAACTAATCTTGGACAAGTAAATTATCTTACTAAAATATTTTTCTATTACTTGCTAACCATTTATTTTGAAAAGTAAACTTAGGAATTGTTGGGCATGATTTTTTAGAACTAGGATGGTTATGACTTTCCGCTCAATTTCCTTGCAAGGATGGTTATGGCATTCCACTCTTCCTAATTCCATATCTAAATGTGCTAATTGAATAATTTCTAAATATTATTCAAGTTTGCATAGACTATCCCATACTACTCACTTGGGGATCCTCGAAAACATTGGTGAATGATTTTGAACCCAAGAAAACTTAAGTTTCTACCTACGGACAATCACAAACATAAATGAAAACCATTGAATTCTTGAAGAAATAGATGAACATGTAATTCCTCTAATATATATAATTGATTTATCTAAAAAAAATTCCAAAAACAAATTTAAATCTTCCTAAAGTCATTTAGATTGTCCTATAATTCTTAAGGAGATATAATGCTACATAATTTAAGGCATAATTTGAATTGGTGAAGAGTCCAATTAAGATTTCCTCCAAAATTATCCCAATTGGATTCATGCTTGGAAAAAATAAATGGTAAATGGAACTAATTTTATATCAATATTGCACTATGTGAGCACACCAAGAAATTAATCCTCCTTATGTCTCATAACCCCCATCTTAAATTTATGACACTAGTAAGCAAGCAACATTGTGCGTGGCATATTTTTTATTCAATATTAGAAATTGTGATGAAGAGATAAATAATGAAATTAACCTACCTTTTAGCCTAATTTTCCAAACATCCATGAAATTGGTCTATTTAGATAAATGATTTGGTTAGTTATTAATATCTTAAGTCATGTAAAAGCTAAATCAAGTCAAATTGTCTTACATCTATTTCATTCTAGATATTAGCCTTAATAATGTATGTTCAAATAGAGTGGAGAAGCCATACATATATCTTATAATGATTATAGAATCTCTAATGACTACTAAGTTCCTAATATGCCTCGAATATAGGATTTTAAATCCTTAATAAAGAACAATGATCACTTCAACATATTAATTCCTAAATCTCTTATTCCCAATTCAATGATGATTTCTTAATGTTCATTGTGATCTATTACATTAGGAAGATAAAAATAATTATTCTAATTGCTAGCTTTGGAATTCGTTTTCTCCGAATGGATTTGCCAAGACACCGTAGATCTAAGGCATTTAATTATGCTTCTTAAATGTAGAGAATCTACAACCAAGATATATCTAAGCCAGTTATTTTATTCTTGCTCCAACATCAGTGCTAACTCATTTGACCTAAACCAACTCTATTAGAACATGAGCTTTTGATACACCTAATCTTGGGCTAGTAAATTATCTTACTAAAAGATTGTTCAATTACTCACTAACCATGTCTTTTGACAAGTAAACATATGAATTTCAAAGCATGAATTTTTGAGAAGTAGGTTTTTTAAAAGGTTCTAATAGAGTTTTTATGCTGGGTGGTGAACATTTCCTTGCAACAATGAGGTAGGACTAATCTACTCTCTAATTTCACTAAAAATGTGCTTCTACACCTACTTAGAATCCAAGTAGTCAGATAAGAGATGTTATCCCCTGGAGGTATGAGGTTGACTCAAGACAATAGAGTATACTTAATAGCATCTCTCTACATCATAAAATTTATCCTACTCACTGAGATATTTATGGTCCTAAATCTATTGACCTTCGTAAAGGGAACCTCCTCAAACTTATTTCACAAAGATCATAAAACTTACTAGATTTGAGGGAATAACCTCTCCTTTGATGTAGACCTCAATAGGTTCCCTTTACGAAGGTCAATAGCTTTAGGACTAGAAATATCTGAGTATGTATGGCATAGCCAAGGATGTCACAATATATATATGGTTTCAATATTACAAGGTGGAGCCAAGGGCTCGGGTGTGTCCTCCTCATACCAACCAAATCCTTTAAGGATTCTCTAAAACTCAGACTTCCACCTCCAAACCCTAAATATCTCTTAGGACTAGCTTTTATGTGATATGTAGATTCTTGACTAGATATTATGAATGAGAAGTGGTTATTTGTCATTTTAATGGCTTTTGGCCATTGCTACCTTCCATTTAAGAGTGAGTGAACTAGAATTGGTCTCACGATATTGTGTTATCTTTGTTTTTTTAAGGTTTTTTTTGTTAAAAATTTAAAGGATTGACAAAAAGTAGTCGATAAGGGATCCTGGTTTTGGGGCCACTCTGGTCTCTCTCTTCAACCATGGTTCTCTAATTTTAATTATCTTTCCATGTCAACTCTAACAACTCCAGCTTGGGTAAGGGTCCCTAACCTACCCATCCATTTCTCTCATCCAGATGTTTTAGAAGATGTGGAAAGCTTACTAGGTTTCTACATCAAAACTCACACTCAAAGGATCATAAAAGGAACTATCACATTTGTATTCATATGTGTCGAAGTGGACCTCACTAAAGGATCACCTTATAAAATCCTTCTCAAATGGAGGGGTAGGGCTTATTCACAACTAGTGGATTATGAAAATACTACTTTTCGTTGTAGGATGTGTCAACAACCCAGTCATCTTCAGAATCCCTTCCCTTTTCATAAGGGCTCTATGCCGACATGGATTCTAATAAATAAAATCATGGTTGGCAAGATTCAATGGAATCAAAAGGACCCAAGACTACTAGGACTCACAAGTATGGAAACACCTAGCAACATATATCCCCTACTATTAACGCAACACCTCCAAAGTCACCTCAGCTTCATGTAGGGTCAAGGCATCCCTCAATAGAGGAAGTTCACCCCTCAACAAAACCCGGTAAAGGATCAATTATAATTCTAGATCCATCGATAAGTGGGCACAAACACACCCATGAATCAAATCACTGGGATGGTGACAAGGAAGAAATAATTGTGCCAGAAGCTTTGGCAATGGAAGTGTCTCAAGAAAATGCCATAATCATCTCATCTATATATCCCCTCACAAACCATCAGATTGGATAGACATTTAGAAGAGAAAAGGAAAGGAAAAACCCATGATCGATCCTAGAATATAAAACTAATAAAATAGTAAATGTATCACTAAATATTGTGCTTATGAAAGGAATGATGTATCTTTAATTTTTTTGGTAATACAAAATGATTTAAAACAAATATGATTCCAAATATGATAATGTAAAGATAATTTCATTAGTTGAGATTTATAGCTCAATATATCCAGATATTCATTGCCTTTAAGGACCTATCCCCTTTGACATCTCTTTGTTTTTTTCATGGAAGCTCAAACTTAGAGATATATTAAATGAGCACCTAACTAAGCAACTATCAAGTATGGAAACGATAGTCTCTTCCATCCCAACCACCTTTTAACAATCAAATTGTCCTAAATAGAAATGTCAAATACAGTTGCAAGGTTCCAAGGAGTCATTCGTTGTCCAACATATGAAATTTAAAAATTATGCATGAAAGGGGACTCCCCACTATACCGTCCTCCTAGGTTTTGATCAACTCAACATTACTAGTCATCAAAGATACATGGGATTGGATGAGTGGCATTGTTTCTGTACACAATTTTGAAATGGTGATCTTTTTTCCTGTTATGTGCATATACTTATTTATTAGGGCCTTTTTCCACTATTAAATTCTCCTATATATTCAATGTATAGGGCCTTAAAGGTAGCTAAATGTTGGACAACCAGCTAGGGCCTTAGAGCTAGTTAAATGTTGCACATGTACTTGTTGGATTTAATGAAACCCATATTCATTAAGCATATGATAACACATTTCAAAAAAGTTGGGTACCCATGAATGAGGTCGTCAATATTGAAATTGAAACTCAAAAATAGAAGCAACAAGGGTTTAATGAGTCTCTGAATATTGAATTTGAAAGGCTAACATAGAAGCAACAAGATGTTATGAGTGAAATGGAAGGTCACAAATATGGGGAAAGGAATGAAGGATCAGCAAGAACAACAAAATATATAGAAGGATCGGTTGGCGACACAAGTATTGTTGACGTAAATGCATTGGATACAAAAGACACAAAAGTGACACATTGGAGTGTTCTACGATGAGGCGATTTTCCCGTGACATAAGTTCGATATTGATCATTTTTTTTTTTGTTCACCTCCATTTTATCTTTAATTTATATACATAAAGTTAAAGGGCATTCTATGAATCTAATGACTATAACATGCCATGTGTCATTTGGAATTAATAGGCTCTATGAATTCGTTGTTTTCATTATGAGTTATAGAAGTTTATTTCGAGCCATAATTTTGGAAGATTATGGTGATGAGTTTGTAATATAAAACAAGAGCCATAGGCATGTTGTTGCATTTTTTGTATACATGAATTATGTGCATGTAGTTTTATCTAAATTTTTATGCCAATTTGAAAGCTATAGGAATAACAATGATTTAGGTGTACGCTAATGGATGGCAATCTTCTATCATTGTTCAAAGAGAAATTTAAATTCAAGTTGCATGTAGTTGAATTTGTTAATTTTTTTTCAAAACTCTTTTCTAGATCCTATAAATCTACCATTTTTATATCAATTTTTCATAAATAATCTCCTAACTATAATAGTGTCAAGTATATCATTTTAGCATATCATTAGATTAGTGGATATATAACCAATCATTTTTAGCATGGCAT
>APFE031118202.1:29638-60611 GCA_000404065.3 Pinus taeda | reverse complement strand
TGACTCAGAGTTGGAACATGCATCTGATTCTGAAACCTTTAGCTTGGCCACCAGTGACTGCTTGGCCCGACACTCACTTGTGTTGTGAGTGGAGCTCTTATGGAACTCACACCACTTTCCCGTGTCCTTTTTCGGCTTCACGACGCTATTCTTTGCTTGCAGCTTTGGCAGGTTGTCTTGGGCCGCCTCGCCTTGGCTTTGTCCTTTGTTCTACGGTTTGGGGGCACCTTTCCCTTGCTTCGGATTCGCAGATCCAAAGTCTTGCTTCTTATGTTTAAAATTTTCCTCAACCTTGACGGCATATCGGTATGTTGTGCTGAGCGAGGGGATGTTCAAGAATTCTATTTCTTCCTAGATGTACTTGTGTAGGCAGCCGTAGTATTTGAGTACCATATGCTGCTTCGAATCCTTGATACCCAACTTTGTGCGAAGGGTATGGAAAATATTGGTAAACTCCGGCACGTCTTGGTCCCTCCCCTGCCGCAGCGTGGTCCACTTTATGTACTGATCCTCATAGCTTCCAACAAGGTAGTACTGCTCCTTGATGGCATCTCGGAATGAATCCCAGGTGGGTGCGCTGAAAATAGTTAGCATGTACTTTCATCCTTCTGCTCGCAGTAGGTTTCCCACCAGTCCTTGACGTGGGGGCTGCTTTGAGAAGAGCGAAAATAATCTTTTCCCAACTAGAAAAATCATGAACAGAAAAATAACCCTCTAGCAAATTTAACCACTTATCGACGACATCTGCGTCTATCTGACCCTTGAATATGGGGATTTCTAGATTAACTTGTACCTTAAACGGTGTAGCGTTCCCAGAGTAGTTGTTGGAGGCCGATGCGTCGCCCCTGGGTAGCCGCTGAAGGATCTAGGCAAAGTTGTCCATCATCGCATTCCTTTGTCGCTCGAGGGCTTCTTCGAGCAAGATTTTGATAGGATCTCCTGCCCCCTCGTCTTTCTTTTCATCTGCCATGGGAGGCCGTCGGGGTTTGCGAGGTTGGTCTTGTAAAGGTTCGACCAGTTCAAGCCCTAACTCCTTATATCCCAACCTCGCTGGGGACATGCAAAGAAAAACAGAGAAAAAACAGACCGCTCTGATATCACTGATCCAGATTTAAATAGGAATGCAACAAATTACAGAGATAACCATAAACACAAAGATGTAGCAGAAATAATACTTCATTTCATTAATGTAAAATACTGAAATATGCTTACAAACAGTAATGGAAATAGCCCAACTAGGGCAATGGTAGCTTATCTCTGAGAAGAGATGTGGCAGCTACATGCCTCTGAACTCTGTTACAGTGAGGCTTGAAGGCCTATTTATTGTTGAGACACAATTGAAAACCCTCAACATCCAAAAACCTAACCCTAGAAGATGAAACGCCAAACTGTGGGCCTCGTCTGGGTAAATTTGTACATCAACTTCCCAGGGTCGTAACTTTGGCATACGATCTTCGTTTGACGTGTACAATATCTCGTTAGAAAGATCTATCCGAGAACTACAAATTTGGGAAGAGAAACATCAATCCATGGACCCATGTTGCTCCCAGTTTTCCCAAAAAATGTCGTTTAGGGCCTCAAAACGGCTCCGAGAGTTCAAGACCCGAAAAATTGCTAAAAATAGTAAACTATGCTACAATTAAGGAAACTAAAAAGCTGAAAGAAACAATGATGGGGGTCTAGGTGGACTTGGCAGGTGGTCACCACAAGAAGCAACACCACTTGTTCAAATGACTGTGGAACCTTTGGAGAAAACACGGGCCGCAGTCGACACCACTCCATAAGAGATAGTGTCGGTTGCTGGGCAGAAGGACAACTTGGAAGAAGCACAGGCAGGAAGAGAAAAAGGGAGCATAGAACAGTCGATGAACATAGAAGAAGAGGAAGGAAGGCCTACGTCAATAGACATTAAGAGAATGAAAATTGATGAAATTATTACTCGCTCTCCTTTTCTTGCATCTTTTCTAAAAGGGGCAAGGAAAACTCGTTCCTCTAGACTCATGGAGAAAGAAGAAGCTTCTCCCCCGATCCTAAAATTTTTTGGGCAAGCTAAGGGAACAATTATCGACACTGCTATTCAAAAACCAGTGTTGATTGGTGAAAGAATTGAACAGATTGAAGGGTTGGAGGTTGACATTGCTACACAAGAACTAGTTCCAACCGAAGGACAAAATGAAGAAGCTATGGCCGGTACTACTTCTACAGAAACCATTCCTGAGTAGATGGAAGAGGATGTTGTTGATCAGACTAAACCACAAGGGTTAGAAACCATTCCTGAGAAGATGGAGGAGGGCGTTGCTGATAAGACTAACCCACAAGGGTTAGAAACCATTCCCGAGCAAAGGGAAGAGGATGTTGGTGACGAAACTAACCCACAGGGGCTAGGAACCATTCTTGTACAGATGGAAGAGGTTAGTTAGGAAACATAGCAACTACAAGAAGGTGTCAAAGAAACTACCCCAAAAGATCCTGTAGTGAATCCAGAGCCGTAGAAGGAAGACGTAGAGGTCCCGAGACCTGAAGAAGGAGATGGTGGGGTTGTTCCCCGAGTTGAGGAAAAAATGGAAGAAATCACAGTAAAACAAGAACTAGTTGACGATTTTGTCAACATCAACCTGCCAGGCCTAGGACCAACTGTGAGACCTGTGGGGAAGTAGTTTTGAAATAAGAGTTTATTGAGCAATGTGAGAAAAGGAGACCCCCTCTTAAGGAAATATATCAGGCACAATTCAGAGAGAATATGCAGTTGAAAATAGAAATCATGAAATTGAGGAAACGGATGCGGTGCTTACGACGAAGAGTGAGAAAGCACAAGAAAAACGCTGCGAAGCCCTGGCCTAAAACTATTCTAGTGGAAACACAAACCGAAGATAGGCTAGTGACTTCAACAGCTATAGAGTCAAGATTGTTTTTGCATATGATCGAGGCGTGAGAGTTTGTCATGTCTGCAAAAATTCAGAAGTGGCAAGCTACAACAACTCACTTTCAACGAGGGACCGTTCCTTTAGAAGCACATCGGGAAGGAATAAGGAAAGCTCACGAGAAAGCTACGAAAACAATCTCCAGCTACATAGAACAGATAGAGAAGGAAAAGCATAAGCAGGAGAAACAGAAGAAGCGAATTGAGGGACTGGAAGAACATGCAAAGCTATTAAAGGATGATAAGGAAGAGATGTTTACTTTGGCACAACAGGAGATGGCTTTCCGCCCCCTGCTCATATCTACGCCCTATTTCTCCATGAAAAATATATATTCTTTTGTTTACTCTAAAATTGATCGATTTCGTAGCTGTCGAGTTCTTATTTCTGTGGCTGCTTCAGGTTCCAATATGATTGTTCCTTCCTCATCAAGTTCTGGCAATATTGTTTGAACTGGGAGCTTGTCACCTATAACCTTATTTAAGCATGAAACATGGAAAACTGGGTGCACTCGAGAAGCTGCAGGAAGCTCCAATTTGTATGCCATAGTACCAATCTTTTGTAACACCTTGTATGGACTATAATACTTTGGTGATAATTTATTATCCTTCTTAGCTTGCCTAAGGACATTTTTGTATGTTGTTGACGTAGATACTTAGTTACCTACATCAACTTCTTTCGTTGCGATGTTGATCTTCCTGTTGTTTTCATTCTATTCTGTGCCAAAGTGAGGTTATCCTTAGGTGGAAAAATTATTTTGATGCTCGATGTGATCTCCCTGCTTGGACCTTAGAATTTTCTTTTAAATATGATGTGATGGATGGTGGATGATATCCATAAAGTGCCATAAATGGGGTCATTTTTGCTGTAGTATGGAAGGAAGTGTTATACCACCATTCAGCCAGAGGAAACCATTTCACCCATTGTGTTTGTTTATCAAATACAAAGCAATGAATATATCCTTCCAAACATTTGTTCACTATCTCAGTTTGCCCATTATATTGAGGATGACACGATGAGCTATGAGCTAAATGAGTACACAGACAGGAAAATAGTTATGTTAAAAAATTTCCAGTGAAAATGGGATTTCTCTCACTTACAATCATCTTTGGGTTTCCATGTAGCTTTTTAATTGTTTCCATAAATGTAGTAGAAACTATACTGGCTTTAAAGGGATGAGATAATGCACAAAAATGTGCATACTTGGTAAGTCTATCAACTACCACCATCTTTCCTTCGGACTTGGGTAAACATGTAATAAAATCCATTGAAACCTGCCCCCAATGTTGACTTGGAACGGATAAAGGTTGTAATAGACTTGGGGTCTTAATTGTTTCAAATTCATTTTGTTGGCAAACCAAACATTCTGCCACAAACTTTTGAATATCAAATTTAAGGCCATCCCAAAAAATTCCTTCTTAACCTTGTGATAAGTTTTTGAAAATCCTGAGTGCCCTCCTAAGGGAGAGGTGTGAAATTCTGTAAGAATATTTTGTTTGAGTTGGGAATTCTTACAAAGGTATAAGCGAACTTCGTACCATAATGAATCCTTTTTCCAACTAAATGTATCAGATGTACTGGGGTCTTGTTGTAACTTTTGAATGAGTGCCCACACTTCTTCGTCATTCTTCCATTCATCCCTTGCTTCGTTTACCCAATCTGGTTGGATAATAGAAATTACACAAAGCAATGCTTTGACATCCTCATCCTTTCTTGAGAGTGCATTTGCAACAACATTTTGCTTCCCTTTTTTGTAAATGATTTCAAAGTCATAACCCAACACCTTTGTGACCCATTTTTGTTTCTCTTCTGAAGATAATCTTTGTTCTAAAAACTATCATGATCTGTTTTTACCTTGAAGTGTCTTCCCATTAGGTAAGGTATCCATTTCTTAAGTGCATGTAGTATTGCCAACATTTCCTTCTCATAAATAGCTTTGTGTAAATAATTTCCTTTGATTGGACGACTTTCGAAAGCAATGGGTCTTTCTTCTTGCACTAAAACAACACCAATTCCATTTCCTGAGGCATCACATTCCACAATAAAAGTTTTTGTGAAGTCTGGCGTAGCTAAGACCGATGCTTGGCACATTGCCTCTTTAAGACGTTCAAAGGCTTCCGTTGCTTCTGGAGTCCAAGAAAATGCATCTTTCTTCAGTAATGTTGTTAGAGGTGTTGTTATTCTCCTATAATTCTTAACAAACTTGCGATAATACCCTGTCAACCCAAGAAATCATTGCATATTCTTTATGGATGTGGGGATTTTCCATTCCTTAATGGCTTTAATTTTGCTAGGGTATACCTTAACACCTTCATGAGATACAATATGACCCAAATATTCCACCTCTTGTACTCCAAAGAAACATTTGGAGGTTTTGGCATATAATTGTTTCTCCTCCAATAGTTTGAGCACTCTATCAACATGTTGAACATGATCCTTCCAAGACATGTTGTAGATTAGTATATCATCAAAAAATACTAACATAAATTTTCAAGGAAGGGTTTGAAAATGGACTTCATCAAACCTTGAAATGTAGAAGGTGCATTGGTAAGGCTAAAAGGCATGACCAAAAATTCATAATGACTCTCATGAGTTCTAAATGATGTTTTCAGAATGTCTTCAATCTTCATTCTAATTTTATGATATCCTGAACGAAGGTCCAACTTGTTGAAGTAAACTTCTCCATGCAATTCATCCAATAATTCATTAATGACAAGAATGGGAAATTTATCTTTAATAGTGAGCTTGTTGAGCTCCCTATAATCTGGACACATGCGCCATGATCCATCCTTTTTGTCCACCAATACTACTGGAGCAGAGAAAGAACTTTGACTAGGTTGAATTATACCATCCTCTAGCATTTCTGCAACCATACATTAAATTTCACTATTTTGGGCATAGGGATATCTGTAAAGCCTGATGTTTGGAGGAACACTTCCTGGAATCAAATTAATAGCATGATCATGATCACGAATAGGTGGGAGGCCATTGGGAGTCTCAAATACCTTGGAATGATTGTCCAAGAATTTTTGGAGATCTGGAGAAATAGATGATTTTGACATGGGAACCTCTAGTGAACATAATTGTGCAATTATGCCACATTGTTCTTTCTTTAGAAGCTTTTTCATACTGTTACAACTGATTATCTTTCCCAGAATCCCTACGATACCCATTAATTCAATTTCCTTTCCTTCTGAAAAATAAATAAATAAATAAATAATAAAATAAAATAATAAATTAAATTAAATTAAATTAAATTAAATTAAATAAATAAAAAATTAATAAGCTATCGTACCCAAAGATTGTAGCCATTGGACTCCTAGTACAACATCAACACCACCCATTGGAATGGAATCATTGGACTATTCAACACATTTTCTCCCATGGATAGTTTGATATTATGGCAATTTCTAGAGAAATTTATGGTTCTTCCATTTTAAACCATCAGTTGACACTTTGGTGTTGTAGTCCTCGGATAGATCTTTCCAACGAGGTATGATACGCATCAAATGGAGATAATATGACCATGTTACGACCTCGAGAAGTTGACTGCCCAACTAACCCTAACAGGGCCCATAAACTCTTGGTGTTACATCTCGTCGGGTTACAGTTTTGGTTGTTTAGGGTTTTCTCTCATTGTTCAATATTAAAAATGTCCTTGAGCCTCATTGTAACTCAGTTCAAAGGCATGTAGCCACCACATCTCTTCTTAGAGATAAGCTACCATCACCTGAGCTAGTCTTATTTCCATTCTGTTTGTAAGCATACTTAATAATTTTCTATTAATGAAATGAAGTGTTATTTCTGTTGCATCTTTGTATTTATGGTTATATCTGTAATTTGTTGCGTTCCTGTTTAAATCTGGATTAGTGGTATCAGAGCGGTCTGCTCTTTCTCTATTTTTCTTTGCATGTCCCCAATGAGGTCGAGATATAAGGAGTTAGGGCTCGATCTGGTTGAACCTTTGCAAGATTAGCCTTGCAAATCTCGATTACCTCCCATGGCGGATGAAAAGAAAGACAAGGGGGAAGGAGATCCTATCAAAATCTTGCTCGAAGAAGCCCTCGAGTGACAAAGGAACGCGATGATGGACAACTTTGCTCAAAGCCTTTAGTGGCTACTCAGGGGCAATGCATCTACTTCCAGCGTCTACTCTTGAAGCGCCACACCATTTAAGGTACAAGTTAATTTTGACATTTCCATATTTGAGGGTCAAATAGATGTGGATGTCTTAGATAAATGATTAAATCTGCTAGAAGGATATTTTTATGTTCATGATTTTTCCAGCTGGGAAAATATCACTTTAACACTTCTCAAAACCACCCCCCACGTCAAGGTCTAGTGGGAAACCTACTGCAAGCAAAACGATGAAAGTACGACTGCACCCACTTGGAACTCATTATGGGATGCCATCAAGGAGCAGTACTACCCTATCGGAAGCTATGAGGATAAAGACGTAAAGTGGACCATGCTGCGGCAAGGAAGGGATCAAGACATGCTAGAGTTTACCAATATTTTTCATACCCTTTGCACAAAGTTGGGTATCAAGGATTATGAGTGGCATTTGGTACTCAAATAACGCAGGTGCATACACATGTACATCCAGGATGAGATGGTGTTCATGGACATCTCCTCGCTTGACACGGTGTGTCGATACGCTGTAAAGATCGACCAAGAGTTTAAACAAAAGAAGCGAGACTTTGGATCTGCGAATCCGAAGAACAAAGGACAAAGCCAAGGCAGGGTGACCCAAGACAACCCGTCGAAGATACAAGAAAATAACACCACTCAAAACACAAGTGAATGTCAGACCAAGCAATCGCTCGTGGTCGAGTTGAAGGCTTCAGAATCAGATGCACGTTCTGACCCTGAGTCAGAACTCGACAAGAGGAATGAGAAAGGGAAGCAAATTATTGATGCAGAACCTAGCACCATTGTTGCCACCGCCAAGATCCAGAAGAATGAGCCCGAAGATCCAGAGGAGGGGAAACGTTTTTTCGATTCACAAATGTGGGTGAAGGGTTCACCATTGCAATTCATTGTCGACAGTGGCAGCCAAAAGAGCCTCATTTCAGCAGAGGTCGTGAAGCAGTTGGGCCTACTGACCATACCACACCCACAACCGTACATCATTGGGTGGCTTCATCAAGGATGAGATCTCCAATTCAACTAGTAGTGTCGCCTTCCCTACAACATCAAGCCTTTCACATATGAGGTATTGTCTGATGTTTCTCCTTTCGATGTTTGTGATGTATTATTAGGACAATCATTCTTGTGGAAGCGACATGCTATATATGAGTCTAGACCTCGCTCTGTGATTATTTCTTTGGGTAATACGTTATACAAGATACCAGAGGTAGCCCCACCTACCGCCACCTCTTTGATCTTTGCCAAGAAATGCAGTAAGATCATCTCCCAGACTAGGAAATTTATTTTCTTTCTGGTTTTCTCTCAAAGTAAAGGGAAGATCGTAGCCACATCCATGGCCCTCATAAAGGGTTCCTCCACGAAGCAGAAGCAGGTGGATACAGTCTCTTATTGTTCAATAATAAAAAGGCCATTGAGCCTCATTGTAACTAAGTTCAGAGGCATGTATCCACCACATCTCTTCTTAGAGATAATGATCATCTCGAGACACCAAGGGGATGGATAAAGTTCGGAATTCAAAATGGCAAAAAGGAAAAGTTGTTGGCATCAGTTAAGAGGGCTCGTCTTCCTGATCGCGGTGGCGCGAACGGTTTGTCAATCCGAGCTCGTATGCAAAAGATAAAACTCTTCAAATATTGGTATGGCATAGGAAAAATGAGGCTCGCAGTGCGCCACATGGCATCCCAATGAATACATAGGACCCACATGGCAGTGCATCAAACACTAACACATGGCAGCCCTTTATTAGCCTCCTAAACCTACACGAGGAACATTTTGATTATAACACCTAACTATATAAAAAAAAAAGTCAAATCAAAAAAATATATAATAATCAAAACCATATCATAATATGGTAAAAGTTATAAATCAAAATATGGGAAAACAATATAGATATATTGAGCCAACGTAACCAATACGTGGCATATATATATAAATTAGGGTAGTTCTAACATATACCATATTAAAAAAGGTACATATGAACCATGTTAAACCAACCCACGTGGCACACTCCAAACAAAAGTCAACATAACGTTGTATTCACTCCAAACGAAAACGTATGTTCCAAGCAAAGGTTAATTCAGCGTGTAAATACATAACGTTGTATCCACTCCAAACGAAAACGTATGTTCCAAGCAAAGGTTAATTCAGCGTGTAAATATGGTGGTTGTCAGTTATGGCACATGCCATAAACACTCCAACGAACAAACAGTCCAAAGGTTAATATAACGGTCCAAAGGTTAATAACAGATAATGAAGGTTCCATAAAATCTCAACCACGAAGTTTCATATGCCTGCAACGTACAGCAGGTTCCACGGATTTTGGGGATGTGTGAGTGTGGTCCCGTGACGTACGGGCCCACTCCCCAATCAACAGTTAAAAAAATATATATTTTTATATATATTCATGGAATGCAGTTTTTTATAGGGTGGGGTAATAAAAGGAGTTGTCTATAATGCGATTTTCTGGAGATTCCGGGGACAGAATTCGGCGGAAGAAATGAGGTTAAATCTTGATTTTTAGCAGTTAAAATGGTTTTTTAACTGCATATTTGGATTCAGCTCCCTGAAAAACCCCTGGGACTTTTTGGTTGTGCAGAAACTAGTTATCAACCAATAAATCGCTGCCGGATTTTGACCGGAAAAATCTGCGAGAAAAGCTTTCAAAAAATCTCATTATAGACAACTGCAAAATAAAACGTAACCTCCTCATTAAATAATCCGTCCATTTGATGGAGAGAGATGAACGGGCATGGATTCGAGGCAGAGCGCCGCAGTCACGTTTTTCGACGCAGGTTTAATAATTTTTTAACGCAGGGATCATGAGTTTTGTAGGAGGGTAAAATTTTCAACTTCTCATAAATTGACAAATTTTATATGGTTTTTACATTTCTCGTCGCCACGAACACAATGGTGTTATTCGTTTCTTCATCAGAAGTCTGCATCTTCCAGTCATTTCTAGAATGCACGCGAAACCATGATTTCAACGAAAACAGAGAGCGAAACCATGAGCCATAAAATTTTCCCATGGAGGTAAAATTTCACTTTGTCAGAATATGATCAAGTTTATATTTTTTTTCATGGTTTTTCGCAGGGATCCTAATAGTGGAATCAGATTTGACATCTGAGAAGCGATTTTCAACTCATCCTTGAATCAGAATCTTTGAGGAATCCCAAGGGAATCTAAAAGATTCCTTGAGCTCCAAATTTTCAAATTCTCAGAATTCGGATTTTGGACAGTTGTTTCAGTACTACTTGACGCCAAAAATCTGATGGTGTATTCAGATTTGTCTTTCTCTCATTCCTTCTTTCGGTAACTTTTCTAAGTGTCAGTGCAGATGTTCATCTTCATGTGCGAACAGTCTTCTTCTTGCGATCGATGATGTGAGATCGATGTTTCAGTGAGATTTAACACTTTGACAACCTTTGCTTCAGATGGCCCTTGGTTGTGAGGTATATGATTCATCATGTTCATGTACTTCTTCTTTCTGCATTATGTTGTACAGATCCATGATTGATGATTGATGCAGGATCTTGTTCTTTCATGTTGTCATGATTCCTAGCTTTAAGTTATGCAAAATCTTTCTATGTGATGTACTTTTTGTCGTAACTCTTTATGTTATGCTTTGAGATTCCTTGTTGTATGTTGTTGGGATACTCTTGTTGTCGTCATGCATGTGTTTTGCTTTGACATCCCTTTTCTGCCATGTTGGCGAGATGCGCACCATGCTTGTTTTTGTGTCATACTGGTAGGAGTTTGATTGAGAGTTCTAGCTGTGGAACATCTCTTAGAGTCACTCCTGCATGAGGGCATTATTCCTTGTATGATCGAGACATCATCTATGTGTACATCATCTTTCTTGACAACACATAATGCAGTGGCCTACACCATCTTAACACCAGGGCCTGGAGACGTATTCCCTCCTGGACGAACTCTGTTATCAACGGCTTATGTTTTCATGTGCTGATGATTGTTATGTTACTCTTCTTTACAACATGCAGATGTATTCATTAATGTTCATTTAATTGCAATTTTAACATATCACGAAAGTAAAAGGTCTTGGAAACGTCCTTCTTCAAACCCAAACTTGGATCAAATAAGCTACCATCACCCGAGCTAGTCTTATTTCCATTTTGTTTGTAAGCATACTTCAGTATTTTTCTATTAATGAAATGAAGTGTTATTTCTGTTGCATCTTTGTATTTATGGTTATATCTATAATTTGTTGTGTTCCTGTTTAAATCTGGATCAGGAAGGGATCCATCCAACCACCCAACTTCTAAATTGCTACTTAGAGCTTCAGACATCATTATATAAAGAAGAGGTGATAAAGGGCATCCTTGGCGAAGACCACTTGAAGCTGCAAAGAAGGGGGCAGGACGCTCATTTATAAGAGGGGCGATCCAGGGAGAACCAATACAAGCTTTAATCCAATAGATGAATTCATTGCTAAAATCTAACTTTTCCATGACAAGGAAGAGGAAGGAGTGATTTACCCGATCGAACGCATTTGACATATCCAATTTGATGATCATTCCAGCTTCTCCCTCTTCTTTGCTTGAGTGAATTGCTTTATGTACCATGATGATATTATCCAAAATGTTTCGATGTTGCATGAACCCTCCTTGGTTCTCAGAGATAATGGAGGGAAGCAAGGGTTTAATTGTATTGGCAATGATTTTTGTCAAGATTTTATAGGTGGAGTTACAAAGTGAAATAGGGTGAAATCTGTAAAAGGAGGTGGGATTGGCATCTTTTAGTATCAGGGCGATTGTTGGGCCTAGAATTATCCTTAAAATACATCCACTTTCACTCCATTCACACATTTTCTCACCTCTATTCCACCATCATGTCACCACATCAGCTTCACTTTCATCATTAAATGGGTTACCATTGTGTTTTCCAAAACATTATTAATTCTTAGTATTTTTAAGTGAATTTGTGGTTAAAATTTAGAAAATAATATCCATATACTTATACTTAACAATTAAAATGAGTTTGTTGACATGTGTAGGTACAAAGGAAGCTCCCAAGGCATCGTTATGTGGCACTCTATGTTCAAATTCAAATTTGAGGAGATCATGGACCTCATGGAGAAGATCATGGACCTCATGGAGGATAGAGTTATGTGTCACCATTGGTTGAGAAATATGTGGATCAAAGGAGGGAATAGTGGGTTTACATTTATAAGTTTGTTATCATAGTTTTTGTATAAATAGGAGTGTTATCTCCATCATTTGTAATCTTCATTTTTTTGTAATCTTAATTTTTAGAATTTTAGAACCTAGTAGAATTTAGAATTGTTTTGGTTTGGATCATATGAGCTTATAGCCATTGTACTTTGAAAATTATGATGAATAAAATGGAGCTTCTTTGATCCTCTACATTTGAATTCTCTTTTGATGTGCTTGTGAATCCTTCGAAGGATCCCATTGCCTGGCAAGTACACTTTTGTTTTGGTAAGCTCTTATTTTATGTTTGTGAATTTCATTAGATTAAATTATGAGGTTCATATGTTTGAATATTGATGAATGATCTTTCATAGGAAAGTATTAATGTTTCCTTCAATGAATCTGATTTGTTATTTAATGTTTGATTTCATTAGTTTAAGTTTCTAATTTATATGCTTGAGATATAAACGAATAGTCTCTTGTAAGAGAGCTTTAATATTTCATGCAATCAATCAGAATTATGTTTAAAGAGCTTTAATTTCATTAGTTTAAATAGTTGATTAGAAATATTAATGAACAATCTCCTGTAAGGGAGCTTTAATATTTCTTCAACTAGCTTAGTTTAGTTTGTCTCTAAGTCCATATATATTGGATGATCCTTGAAGTTTACTTACCCGGATTGACAATAAATGAAACTCTAATTTGCATCCACATTTTAGACCCAATAGCGATAAAGGCAAAATTGGTGCTACCCCCTAGTTTTTTTTAACTCTAAAATAGTTCAACATTTAATAAGATCTTTTTTTATGACATTCCAAAATAAATGATAAAAACTGAAAGAGAAACCATTTGGACCTAGAGCCTTATCAGGTTCCAAATGCCATATCGCACTTCGAACTTCTTCTAATATTACACCAGAGAGAGACACATTAGAGAGCGGAGAGACAACCTGGGGTAAATCTCGAAGGAAATCAAGGGCGTCATCTAAAAAATTGCAATCTGGATTGAGAAGAGTTTTAAAGAGATTATATGCCTCCTTTTTTATTTCTGATGAGGTGCTAATTTTTTTCCCACCCACCACCTTTATTTCCCTGATTCTATTCCTGTTTTCTCGAGTCATTACTTTTTTGTGGAAGTAGGAAGTATTAGATTCCTCAGCTTTCAACCAAAGACTGTGAGATTTAAGCCTCCACAAATTTTCCTCTTGCCTGCTTAGATTGAATATTTGAGTGGAGAGATCTTTTTTCTTTTTGAATATGTCAATCTTCAATATGAATTTTTTCCATCATATTATAATGTTCTTCTAATTCTTATACTTTCTCTTTTTTTTTTCCCTGGACGCTGATAGTTCTCTTTAAGCCATTTCCTCAAATCTTTCTTGACATATTTTAGCTTAGACTCCCAGACAAAGTTGGGTGAGCCTTGAATTTGGCAAGTCCATGTTTGCTTTATCATATTCCTAACCTCTTCAGCTTGGCACAAATTTGCATTTAATTTGAAGGGCAACGGCTCAAGGCTTTCTACCTTTTCCATTGAAATCATGATGGGGCGATGATCTGAATCTCCTTGAGATTCAATAGACGAGGAGTAGTGCAAACCATTGAAAAGCCAATTTCTATGCAAGAAAAACCTATCTAGACGAGTAACAATATATTGATCACCAACCCTTCTATTAGACCAAGTGCATTTCCCTATCTTAGGTTTGATATCAATTAGATCCCATCGTTCCATAATTTCCTCCATTCCGTCTCTAAAAGGATCCCTGCTTGCAGACCCTCCTTTTTTTTTTTTGTATTTAGTACTGTGTTGAAGTCCCCTCCCATTATACTATTAATGTGATACTTATTTTCCTTTAACACCTCTAATGAGGCCCAAAAATATGCCTTGTCATTGTATAGCACTGGACCATAGGTATTTATGAAGGTTATTCTTTCCATATCTCCTTATCTTCCAAAAGAACCATTATCCAGGATTTTGTCTTAATTTCTTCAACTAGAGTAAATTTCTTGTTCAACCTAAATATGCCTAGGCCTCCTGAAGCTACCCTTGAGGACTAAGTTGGCCCTGAGTTGTCCCTCAAAAAAATTTCAGTTGCTTTCATACTTTCCACTTATTCTAACTTTGTTTCTTGAAGAAATACTACTGATGGGGATTATTGTTTTATTATGTCTTTGACTGCTAGGATTTTAGCAGGGTTTCCTAGCCCCCTTATGTTCCAAGATATTACTTTCATTATTTGTGGGTGGTGGTGGGGGGAGGGGAACGACCACCATCCTTTCCTTCTTTGTTTGTCTTTTTCCCTTTCAGAATTTCTAAAATGATTGTTTGATTCCCCAACTTTTTGTTTAGTTCTACTTCCCTTTCTCTCTGTATCCTTTTGTTTGGTCTCCCAACTTTCTTGTTGGAGTCAGTTTATTAGTTGCTGCAATCTTCAGCCCAAGATAGAGTATGAGATAAATTCTGAGTGACAACACGATCCAAACCTTTGTGTTGGCAACTTAGAGGTGCGTCAATGACAGGTGCAGACTTTGGCAAAGTAGCTTCACCCCCACCCCCCTTTGGGTTATTTTTCGCTACTAGTTCTCCTTCTTCTCTTTCTTGAGTCTCTTCCACAGTTGTCAGATATGGCGCCTCCAACTCCATATCCTTATCACTCAACACTTTGAATGTGTTTGAAGAGAATAAAACCATCTTTTTTACTGGAATTCTACGAGTTTTTAACATCGAACCTTTACCTTTCAAGGATTTTTTAGGTTTTTTCCACTACTCCTTCTGAGCAGCTAGAACATCCAAATTTTTATCATTCCCAACTTTGGTATAGTCTCTGGAAAAGTGGCCATAGTCATGATAGTGTCTGCATTTAAATGGGATTTGTTCATAGTCTAGGACTTGTCTATGCTTCCATTCTCCCAAGTTTAGATTGATTTCAGCTGGAAGTCCCTTTTCCAAGTCTACTTCCACACAAATTTTAGCACATGAAAATTATGAGCCTTTTGGCTCAGACTTATCCAAGTATTGCCCCACTCCATTACATATAGCTTGAAGACAACCGTCACTCCAGCAGGAGATAGGAAGACGAGGAAGCTTGACCCACACTAGTGTAGGTTTTAACCCCGTACAGAAATTAACTGCATACGAATTCTAAAAATAGAAAATAAACAATAGCGAGAGAATAACACATAAAACAAATATACACAGAGATTTTCCCCTGGATCCCAAAACTGGGATGACCAACTTGATTTTTCATTATGTTCCTTTCAATGTTACAATACATATATATACATGCCGAAGCATCCAATACCACGGACCGAAAACCATTGCGCTCAAAACCATGTGCGAAAACCATGCACAAAACCATTTGTAGGTTCGCCCCACCTAATATAGGGTCCAAAAAAAAATTCCCTGGGGCACTACCCCGGACCCCGTAGAGGGGGGCTACCCGCCCCCCTCAAACCCCCTGTTGCGCAATCGAGCAAAGAAAGGGGGGCTCTAACCCCCCAGTTAACTACGTAGGCTAGTCGTGGAAAGAATATAACACAACCCAACAACTAGAATGGTTGTAGGGATGTCCTCATCAAGATTAAAATCAAGGGTTAATTTATTTAAATACATCCCTATGGAACCAAAGAAATGTGGTCCATTATGAAAAATGACCTTCTTATCCTCCTTATTTTCAAATAAAAAGATGAAGAAGCCATTGCCAACAACGGAGAGAGCAATTTCACCCTTCATCATGGGAGTCCATATTTTCTTAGTCCAAGCCTCCATAGATCTAGGTGAGGGCCACATACCTGTAAATTTCCCAATTAACGCTTTCTCATAATAAGCCAGGGAGGTGCGACGAGCTCCATCCAGCAGGGATACATCTTTCACCTCAATGTTTCGCATGACGAACTTGGAAGTTGCAGCCGCAGCAAGGCGCAAACGCTTCGAGGGGGAGGCCGCCAATGTATGGAAAGTGATGTCAACATCCAAAGGGGGGGGGGGGGGGGTCTCCACAACAACCATCTGGAGAGTTTGCTGGAGTTCAAACCAGGCTCTTGCCTGAAAAGTCAGAGTGCCAAAATCGCCTCAACAAAGAGCCACCATATATTTATCTGGTATAATTATTATGTAATTATATAAAAAAATAAAATTTAATGTTTGTGATTGGATTCACGCTTATAATTATCTAACCTAACAATAATAACCACCTAAAAACCACAAGGCACACAACGATAGTATCAAGAAACATGGCATATGGAAGGTAAAATGGAAATGAGTAAATGTTTTTTTTAGTGCAACAATTAGAACAAACAAAACAAATATCAAAACCATAATATCGAGTAACATGCCACATAAAGGAGGAGGGGAAATAATTATATTAGGTTACTTACATAGCAATAACAACCTAAAAAATTATACCACATAATGTAATAATTTAGAAACAGGAGACACGAAAAATAAGTAGGTTAATAAGTTTTTTTTTGAGATTATTGAGAAATAGAAGCATGGTTATAGTTGTAACATGAGAAAACATGGCACAACTATAAGGATAAGAATAAAGTTACTAGATGGACGAAGATAAAGTTAAAAGTAAGCTTTTGATTTGTTATCAAGATTGATGGATTTAGCACAACTATAAGGATAAGAATGAAGTTACTAGAGGGATGAAGATAAAGTTAAAAGTAAGCTTTTGATTTGCTATCAAGATTGATGGACATAGTATACTCATGAATGTAACAAATAGATGTTGTGCGTTAATGCAAGATATTATATCATGGTTTGAATGTTTGAAATTGTGCCTTAGGCACTCTTCTTATTTTTATGTTTTAGTGTCAAAGCCAAGGCAAGGTGATCAAACATATTTTTTGGGGAAGGAGGGCATGAGTGATAGAAATTACTAGCATGGGATTTTAAGAATTGTTTTATCTAACAGAGGAGTTGCATATGTGTTTACAATTGTGAAGCCCACAAGTTAATAACTTTTTAAATCTCAATTCTTTGTCTGAAGAAGAGGTAATTCAAGTAGTTCTTTATCAAATCGTTGTGTTGTAGGTCCTTCATTTCCTAACATATCTATTTGCCATGTTGAATTTGAAAAATTCCTATCCAAAAGAAGATAATAAACTAGATGGGTTGAATTATATGAATTGGAAATTTAAGATGAAAATGTTAATAGAAGGTTACAATATTTGGTTAATTGTAGCTACTGATGAAGTTAAACCAATGAATCCTCAAGTTAACCACATATTAGGAGAAGAGTGTAACTAAAGCTATTCTCTTATAAATTTCTGTGAAATATAATATCATTCCTCACATTAGTGATTATTAGGCATCTACTGAAGCAAGGAATGTGCTAAAGATTTTGTATGAAATGATAGATTGATTTGTAAATTTCCATGTATATTTCACTGGACAATTAGTCATAATAGCTCTGATAGAATTATACTTAAAATCCAAAATCTATAATATGCGAGTTATTTTCCTTAGACTTCTAGATTTATTAAGTCACTATTTTCATGCATGTAACATATAAAATGTGAAAACTAGATAATATGAAAAAATACAATAACTCACAACCATAACAACACAAGATATGATTTGGGAAACCTTTACGGGATAAAGTTGACTAAAAGGTGAGGTTGCTCTGCTCTCTCTTTCTCTGAATGGAAATGGATGCAAGTACAAATGAGTGGGACATGTTGAAATTATAGTGATGTAATTACTATAATAGTTTTTCACAATTGATAACTACTTTTATTAATGAAAATTGTTCCTTCTTTTTACTTTAGTCAACAAGTAGTTATACATGAAAAGCATCAACCATTAATTCTTCAACAAGAGCAGCAAATAGAGATCACAATAGACAATAAGAAAGAGGCAAAAGACACCAAGATTAACCTCACAACTAGGGCAAAACCCACAAAGGGAAAACACAAAAATTATTTCCTTATGAGAGAGACATTTTGTCCATCAATAGTACATCAGAATGTTCCAACAAATCTGAATTATTCAACAATGAAATACCAAACAAAGTCTGATCATAGAAGGAGAGAGAGTCCACCTCTATCCAATGAATAAGGTCTGCACAAAGAGGCCAAAATTCTGGCCTGAGATCCCTTTCACAAGGGACCAAAAATAGTCTTATAGATTACCCCAGAAATGTCAATAAACTATCCACAAACTCAGCCCAATAATTGTAGTCAAAACCCTTGGTCAACTTCAGGTCAATGTCATATCAAGGAAGCGAGGTTACATTAAACAAGAATAAAGGTTTTATTGAAGTCTTCAACCTCCAAATATGAACATAACAGAAGTTAAGTTGATCCCAAAAGCACTCAAGTTAATGTAATCAACGAGCTTTGAAGGAGATAGAAATCGCAACTAAAACAAAATCCTTTATCCTCTTCGCATGTGTGAATAAGCTTTGAAATAAAAGACTAAAATTGTTGTGTGATTGTGGTGGAAAAATGAGAGCCAACAAACACTCATATATATTAGGCATCATGAGTGGGCTAATTATCCCTAATGAGGTCGACATCAAGACCTTCTTGGAGGCGACTTGTAAGTCTAGTTGATTCAACTTGTATATGACCAAAAGATTATTTCTTCTCCATGTTTGCAATGAAAAATTCCAACCTATGCCCCGTGGAATAATACAATGCCCAAAACCTCTTTGTTTTCTCTCTCTCTATCCACTCTCTGCTACTCTACTCATCTATGGAAGACAAATGCACTTCAATAGAATGGAATCCCTTTTCCTCTTAGTGGCCTGGATGTAACACAACTTGATCACCAACTAATGGTTAAATTTGACTCCTTCAACTCCAAATAGAGTTACAATATTGACTCTTATAGAGTCTTCTTCATCATGATCACGTGGATAACTCATTTTACATGAACAATTGGAGCTAATGTGGCATCCTCTCGAATATTGTGGTAAAAATAGGAAGGTCAACTTTTAGGTGGCATAACTTATAGATACAGACTCTATTTGAGGTCTTTCTTACACTCTTGGAAAGGTATATGAGTGTAGAAGTGTGGTGATTAAGCATACAAGTTTTACACCAAATAAATATTGTGTAACGCCATAAGCTACTTATGAAGGTTTCAGACTCCAATTTGCCAAACTGGACCACTGGTACAAATGGCCCTACAAGCTAATTCCTCCATTTTCCCGCTTTGAAATCATCCATATGGATGACAAATATGTTGAGAAATGGCAAAAATAAATTCCAGTTTAATTTGTCCTTGAATTAAACTATGAATTAAATTCGAATTCTATTGTCACAGCACTTAAAATTAGTTAATTAAGTTTATTAAACTTACTTAACTTAGGAAATTCAAGTTGGAAGTCTTTATGTCGTCATGTGTATGTTCTACCTACTTTATAGGAGTCCAATATGAGTTAATTGTGAGTTTTAAAATAAAAGACTCAGTTTCATGAGTCAGTTTAGTTAAATTAGTTCTCAAACTGATTGAGAGAACTAATAGTGATTTAACTGTCACTAGTGTCACTAATGAACTCTTCTAGTGCTACTCTAGTTAACTGAATATTTACTCATCAGAAACTCATGCATGTCGATTCTGAGAAAGACCCAGTTGAGACTAGAGTGCAGGGACAGTGTACTATTTGTTTTAGATTTTTCTGAGTTGCATTGACAGTGCATGCATTCAGGAACTGATCCTTAAGGGATTGCACAGTTTTTAGAGGCTTTATTTCCCTTTAAATACAAGCTATCCTCCATAGGAATTACACATTGGAATTGTTATGCTCTTAACCTGCAAATGATACCCAAATACAGAATATGCGAAGAAAAGAGACCCAGAATACAGAATATGCGAAGAAAGGATACCTAGAACACAGAATAGCAATGAATTTATTAATCAGAGAGTAATGTTCACTTGCCTCTTCGAGGGGGCAACCTCCAATAGAGCAGAGCTCGATTACAAAATAAGACACGATGCTCCTCGCAGGGAGTTTCTATCCTTTATATATGACTCCTACGTGTAATACCACAGGCCAATACCGCGTATTACTAATACCATCTATCTAATACTACGACCCATTTGCAACTAACTGTGGTTCCGTTATTAATTGCGGATTAACCACTTACAATTATTAATATGGGCTTTATTGACTCTTGACTATGACGTGGTCCCATTACATAGATAAGGGGGTTAGGGTGGGACCCTAACATTCTCTTAATCTCCAATTGCTTTAAGATATGACTTTCATTCACCAATGGATAAGAGACATCAGATCAACCTTCTTGCTGATTAGGGAAGAAAGTGATCCTTAAGATGATTTGGGGCTCAGCCAATCCACTACTAAAGTTTGCCTCTTTGGGAAGAGGACTTAAAAGAATGTAGAAATTAATCTAAATGCAAACTTATTCTAAGATGCAAACAAAATGAACTATCTTAATCTTATCTCAATTAGGCAAATATAGATCTAACCCAATCAAGAGCAAGATATTTAAAGTATTGGGATTTAAATATGTCTTATTTATAATGAATATCAAATTAATGAAGTAGTTCAATTAACTGATATTATGGATACCAAAACACATCCTATTGAGACTTCTTAACTGAAATAATCAATCAACAACACTCAGGAAGAAGTTTTCAGAATGATTTTGATCATTTAATCAGTAACTTGAATTATTAAACAATAATATGAGGAAGAAGTTCACAACATATCACTATTTATTAAACCAATATTAAAAGATAGATTTATGAGTAAATAGTTACTCAGAAATTAGAATTCAGCCCATAAGAGCAGAGATAAATAATAAAAAAAATAGAGACAAATTACCCATACCGACAAAAGTGCACAAATATGTAAGTAAATTGACACAATTTTGTCATCATAAAATGAAACCAGCATTTAAAATAATAGTATTTGAAATACCAATTTATTGAATCCATTTCTCCAGCTCCGGTCTCTGATAGTCCTTTACAATGCTTGAGCTTCTGCTTTCAAAACTAGAGCTACAATAGTGCAACCTTTGTTCATTATACATAACTCAGAATGTAGAAGAAAGACCTCAATAATCCCCATATCTGAGATTCTACTCCTCCCACCTACAATTTTAAATCTCTATTACAAAATTGCTTTTAGAATTCAAGAATTGCAGGGGAGAGCAACCCTTATTACATTTTGCAATCTGCTATTTATAACATTTGCAAATGAATTCTTTACAAGAAAGTTTGTTGAAGAAGAGATTTTCTCAAACAATTTTCATCTGCTAAAAATTTCATTCTTTAATTGCTGGAGCATTCTCATTGATTGAGATCTTTTTCTCCATATCTCTTCTACTGTTTTCCTGCAAAAAGAAATCAAAATAAATTAAGATGCAACAATAAAATCAAAATGTCATTTCTGACATTTAAAACAAATCCAATTAATTAAATAATTGAAAATAAAATATAAGCTTTCTATTGATGCTTGGGATGATTTAATTGGACAACGATATTATTGACGAATGGATCTGCATTCAAAAGAGGCTTGGAAAAATGAAAATGTAGAAAATAAAATTCAAAAAATTGATTTTGTTTTAGAAATTCGAAGCTTAATCTTATGCTTGATTTTCGACCCAGTAAATGACCAAATCTGTTAGTGAAACCTCCTACTAAATGTTCTCCTTGATTTTATCTTTCCAATGAGCTATCCTGGGCCTTATTTGGCCAAGTAAAACTCAATCTGTGAGCTTCTAAATTTGATGGGTAAACTCTGGCATAAATCTAAAAATTCTGTTGCTGGCTAAAAATCAGAGTTTTAATTAAAAATCTAATCCTAAATTAGACTCTAATTATCTAATAATTAATACTAATTTAATGGTTAATCATAAATTAATTAATTATTCAATAAACTTCTTATTAATCTAACTAATAATTAATTTTAATTTAATCAAACTATTATATATATACAATAGTTATTTTAATTAAATTAAATTAATTATTATTTAAATATTAATTAATTTTAATTATATTAAAATAATTTAATAATTGTTATATTATTAATATTCATTAGTTATATTAACTTTTAACATGTACATATATTTTTCAAAATGGATGAAGAATAAACCAAAAGCTAATTAAATCAAAGTTAAAATCTCCCTCGCATCGGCCTCATCGCATGTTTATATTTTGGTTTAAGTGTTCTTTTAAAAAATATGCGAGAAATATATTTTGCAGTATGAGATTTCATCACATCGCAAGAAGGGTTAAGTCGGGGTTGTATCAATTGAGGGCTCCCTATGCGATCTGCAGATCGTATAAATTATTACTTATATTTTTTGTTATATGTTTTTTATTTTCTTATTTTTTGGGTTTTTAAAATAATGATGTCTAGTTAAGTTATGAATTTTTCTAAACTACAGCCACTTTGAAAATAAAAATAAAAAATATAAATAAACTAAAACCACTTTGAAATTTTGATTTTTCGAGATTAGTAGTTTATTTTGAAATATTGGAGTAAATTACTAAAATCCTGTTGTTTCATGATTTGGCTGTATAAACAAAAATGAAAAATGTTAGTGATAGCTAATTAAGGGTTAATGTTTAAAATAAATGCATTATTGAACTAATTTAATTACAAAAATGGAATATTGTACATTTTACGCATTTTTTAACCGAGGCGACATAATTGATTAGACTTCAAATGAGTGCCATTTACAAACCAGTTGACCAAATGAGGTGAAACAAGTATCAGTGGGAAGCTTATAAAAAATCGATTTTAACAAAGCAATCAAAAAAAGAATCTAAAGAAAATGAAAATTTAACAAAATCGTAGGATAATCGACTTAATAAAAATCCTAAAAGGCGTTTAGCCAATTTTTTTTATAGAAATGGTCCCCATTATTTGAGGTGAACAAGTCAAAAATTGGGGGAGGGGGGGGGTGGGGGGTTGTGTTTTACCACGACACCAAGGCATGTGATGCCTCAAATCCATTTACTTTACCTTTTTCTGTTACCTTTCTCATGACTACACTGCCATCGTCCATTTACCATAATGGACCCAGCTAGTCCAACCGACTATCATAGCCTTACCTTCTACTGTGCTTACTCATGCACAAAGCTTCATCTGAATCTTACATTACCTTTCGAGTACCACACATCTCTCCTCGAACTACATTAACTTTCCTCTTTCTTAACCAATTCTCAAGCCTTAAACACAAATGGTAAGTCAAGAAACAAATAAGAAGAAGATTATGAAAACCAAAAGCAATACGACACTGCAACAAAGTGGCATGATCATGCACTAGCCATAACAAAATTTCAAATCAAACACAAGAAAATAACAAAAGACCAAAACCACAAGACTAAAAAAAAAACACCATGACTCAATCCTCATGATTCCCAGGGAAAGCTCAACCTGAGCCTTCTTCAAGATTTCATGGAAACCTCTCTTGCCATGAACTCCCTGCACCATATTTCCATAAACACATAACTATAAGTGCATACATAACATAACAATGCACGAGTTACCTCATCTTTTTGTACCAAGAACGTTGCTTGCAACTGAACACATCCACACCATCTCTCAAGGGACTCCAATCCTTTAATAGATCCACTTGTAGCTAAAGACTAGCTAATATACCTGTCAAGTACACGTTCATGAATATAGCACATATCCACATAATGTAAGAAAAAATCAAGGTTACAAAGACTTCCTGTATGCAAAACACTCATTAGTTCAAAATTAGGGTTTCCAAACATAGCCAAAGGAATTCTTGCCCAATTCCTTTCTTTTACCTTTTAACATTGTTGGAATCGAAGCTTACTATGTGCTATCACACCACCCAACTGTGAGTTATATAGACACATCAACTATTTCCTTTTCATGCTAATACAAAGCATGTTACCCTTCAACCACATGTTCAAAATATAAAGACAATCATATCTATTAATTTGAAATCAACCATTACCAAGACTAACAATTGTGTCATAATCCATAGTCAAATCATAGTCATCAGTCATAATACTACAACTATCACCTACTATACTCAAGTACATATCAACTATCTCAACACATATATTTTAATACAATCATCTTAAAACAAGATCATTGGAAGACATACTCATATTATGCAATTCATCAAACATTCAACCAACTCGCAAACATAACATGTTAAATAAATAAAGTAGATGACATAATAGGCACCAAACACTCAAGTACCAAATATACGACATAATCAACTATGAAACACCAAGTATAATAAATAAGCAAACTCATACCTTAGGGTACCTCAGGGGAGATTGTCTTGTCTGCATAATCAATCTTGTTAGCACGATATAACTTCACAACATATCAATTCAAACATAAATCATGATATCCATAACAATAACTAACTAATATGTTCACATCATAAGCTCCTAAGCATTTGTCGTTCATGCATAACAATCACATATGTATGATCAGTCTAGATTAGTACGGAACCATATCAAAATATGTTGGCTCATACCTGAATATTGCAACCATAACCATCTACATAGGTTAAACCAGGTTAACACAATACATATAACATCAAGATATTCAATGCAATGAACATAACCATCACACATATGACCAATCCAAATTAAAACATCAAGATTTCAATGAAATAACTCTAATCATCAAGTTAATAGCATATAACAACAATAAGTTATATATCATGCTCATCAACAACATAAAACTGAATCATCAAGCTAACTATCATTAACAATCAACAAGTTAACTTATAACATACTCATTAGCAACATATATCATAATCATCTGGTTATCTAATATAAAACAACAATAGAAATGCATAAAACTACAGGTTATTATCATTCTTGACTATCCCACACATGTGCACATAACTGCATTAATCAACCAACATCTATCATGAATGTAACCATAACATCAAATACATGTTCATAAACCTAATATATATAACTTGCATATAACAATCCTTAACTTGCATACCTGCATGCCAAACATACACTACATGTATGCCGATCTGCTCTTATTCCAAAGTCTAATGTTGTAGCCTCATTATGATGATCTACATCCCTTGCTCTATCTCAACTAGCTCATTAGCATCATAAGCCTAAATTGCATACAATGACTTCACAATACATGTTTGACTTACTATACATGCATAATCATAACTAATACCATACATGCATAACAATTACATATACACACATAACAAATGAGTACCAAACCATATACACATCATTATAGCTAGAGTATAGTCATCAATGCATGAATCAACCACACAAGCCATGACCTCATGCATGAGAACAACAACCAAATCATGTGCACTTGATAACATGCGAACATTGACATGCATAACAATACATAATCAATCATGCACATGATGAAATACTCGACAAAAACACCTTCAACCTTCACATGGCTACATCACTACAACCATGATCAAAGCCATGCAAGGAAAACAAGCAAATGGACTACAACACAAGAGACACATATGAAACCGACATGAATGCATGACCAACACACAACCCAAGGAGAGTGAAACCACGCTCTTATACCACTCTGTAACACCCTCCTCCCACATCTACCTAAGCAATCGGCCAGCCGGGGTAAACATGTGATGAGAGAACACTATGGTAAGATTCAACCTTCTTGGTGACTTTAAGGAAATGGAATCGATGGAACATCACATACAATCATCTAACATCATCCAAATAACCTTCGGAGATAAACCGGTCACTCAGATTGCCTATCCCTGGGTCCCACTATTGTTTGAGAGACTTAAGGGCAGGGCAACGCTCCCTAGACAATGCCCAAGTGCTTTATAACACTTCTCAGACACTGCCCAAGCAAGTTAGTCTCAGCACTAATGCTAACATTCCAAGATTTGGGCCACCTTTTTTGGCCCAGAGCCCGGGACACTGCTTAGAATGGAATGATCACTTAGAATTAGTAAGGATGCAAGGAAACAATGATGCAAAAGAAATAATATGAACAAGATCATCACTAGATCCCTGCTAGCCATGATAGGCATTTCATCAAACATATCATTAACATGTAACCTACAGGTGTAAATAACAGAATTAAGTGTAGGGATCTCATACTTATCTGAGAATTGCTATGAACCATTGTTCCCTCATGCCATTTGTTGTATTATCCTCCATTAACTCATAAACACATTATCCATTCATACACAAGTAAAAACATGCTGAGAGCCATACATAGTTGTTGTCATGAAATGTGCATATAACCAACATAATAGGAACATAAATACAATACACACATTAGCCATCAAATCCATAAATACATTGATACCTTTACACATGAAAATCAAGGAAATAGATTTCTCATTAATGAATGCAATGAACTAACCGGAGATAGGACTACTACGTTCCACCCGATCGTAGAATGGCTGAGCCAAATCTCTCTTCAGTGATTCACCCCTGTGCCATATTCCAAGCATGAATGTGGGATCTCATAGAACACATCAATCAAAACTCATCCAAGGTTTCCAGAGGCCATCCACCTCAACCCATAAAATAGTGATTCCACCTCACGATTGGACATCACCAAAACCATCATTAGATTGGTCTCCATCCAAGCCTTCCAGGGCTTCTAGAGCGTTTGTCCAACCAAGGCTTCCAGAACTAGTAACTCAACCCACAACTTATATAGGGCTTCCAGAGCGTTTGTCCAACCAAGGCTTCCAGGACTAGTAACTCAACCCACCAAGGGCTTCTAAAGCGTTTTTCCAACCAGGGCTTCCAGGACTAGTAATTCAACCCAAGCTATTATAGGGCTTCCAAAGTGTTTGTTCAACCAGGGTTTCCAGGACTAGTAACTCAACCCAAGCTGTTACAGGGCTTCCAAAGCGTTTGTTCAATCAAGGCTTCCAGGACTAGTAACTCAACCCAAGCTATGGAAACATGAGAACCAACCAAAATAAAGCAATGAAAGTAAACCCACAATCACCATGGCTATCTAGGAAATGGCAAGGCTAGGCAATCCACTATCAATCTCAACCATATTCCATGCCAATGACAGATCATAACCAAGAGACCACATTCATGTGCCATGCATGCCAAAACTAGTGAAGAAATCATACATGCAACTTGGTACCTACAAGAAAATATGATGTAGCTGTTGATGTCGATGCCCTCTTGTGCTTTCATTCTTTTCCTTTGCCTTCTTTCTCCAAGAATCCAAGTATGCCAAACTCTCTAAGAGTGCTCCAAGGAAACTATAAGTATCCAAGAGTGTGAGAGAGAGAATAATGAGAGAGCTCTAAAACTGAACTAATCAAGCCTTCATCACTGATCCTCAGAAGCCTTTTTATTAACGAGGCTTCTATTTTCTTCATTTTCCATTATTTTCCTTCAATTTCTTCCTCACATGCAACTTGTGGCCTTTCACCTTCCTTTTCTCCTATTTTCTTTTATTTTCATAAATAAAATGCCAATTAATGTCTCATGCCTTTCCAAAACCTTAACCATTTCTTTTGCCAATTTCCGTAGCCATAAACAACCAAATGAACACCCAATAGGATGTCCTACCCACCATTCGGCTTGGAATACGTGTCCCATCATCCTTGGTATTTATATATTTTTACATGGAATTTTCACCAGGGCTATTACAACATCATCCTGTGAGAGAGATCCCAGAAGGAACATAAAGATGAAATTTTGGAAAGGGTCAAGATAAGTTCGTCGGGGCACATAGCAGAATAAGGAAAGAGTAGATGAAAATAAGGTAAATTGAAGGAAAGATCCCATCTAGCCACATCATATCGAAAGGATGAAATGAAAGGTATGCATGTTGAGAGTTCCCGGATGACCTGCTGCGAGGTGATGTGGAAACAAAGCCCATAAAGAATGAAATATGCACAATAAGAGATAACCGAGATGACATGGCTCTCGGCCCACATGGAAGGTAAGAAATGAATGTCAAATAAAAACATAGAAAGTGTGATCAAAGAGAGGCCCATGGCATGTAAATTGGGAGTTCGTGTACACTATGAATCATCCTAGGGAAAATAAAGAAAATACGATCAAAATAAAAGGCACGGGAAGAGGATTGTAGTGAAAAAATTTGATATAACACAACTTTAGCAAGTGAAAACTTTTAAAAGCACAAGGGCATGGAAATGGACTAGAGTTATTTCTACCACTGCTGCAAACCACTTTATGATTTTCCTTTGCCTTCGAGAACCTTTATTAGATTAGCCATTTAAAATTTCAAAAAATAGAGAAAGAGAGCCAAGCATTTCATTTCATCTGCATCAATAAAAGAGGCAAAATATGATCATGAATCATCTCGCAATTTGCAAAGCAAAGGAAATAAAGACAAAACACTTGTAGTATAGAGCATAAAAATTAAAAATTCTGATGAGTAAACGAATGCTTCATTGAACATGTTTGTTAGAAAAATTTCTTGAAAAAAAGGCTACATGCTCGTTTATTCTTCCTCCTACAATATTAAAAGAAAAACAAAAGAAAATAAATTTACATTTAAACTAATCCTATTCCTACTCTAATCTAACAGGGTAGACTAAAAAGCTAAGTAAAATGATATTTCCAATGAAGCCATTCAAATTATTTTATTCCTGCAAATATATACATAGCAAGAATTAGTATATGAATAAGATCATTGTTATATTAACAAAATAAATTTTAATCCTAGTATGTACATTTGTTTCTAAATTTATCAAAATAATTTTATCTACAAAATTCCTCTATTTAAATGTATTTTCCATTTGTATTCCAATTGGATCATAGAAATACTAATGAATCTCTATTAATGATTAGAAGAGGTTCAAAGAAGAGGATAACGGGCCAACTTTGAATAATATATCTTTAAGTGCTGGAGGCTGCATAAAATTGTAAGTATTATGTACATGAAGCAAATCCTTGGAAATCATCTGTTGAATAAAATTTTCCAAGCAACTTTCAAATGGATCATGGAATAAATGATGCAAAATTAATGAATTAGTGAGAACATTTTCAAATAAATTAGGTTGCAAAATTGTGATGTTATACTCTCAAGTGATGGTTCTTCTTGAAAATGCAACTGAGAAGAAATAATAAGCTGGTATGACTTGAACATCAAACAAAATTGAAATATTAGAAGTTCTTGATGGCCATGATTGCAAGTGATTACCATGAAAGGCATCTATATACATTATGAATCACAAAAGTCTTAGATCTAACATGAGTTCCATTTTTTTTTTAATTTTCTACAAGAGAATACTTGAGAAATAATATTTAATGCTATATATATATATATATTATATATATATATATATATATATATATGTACAAATTTAATCATGATTACATACATTTGAAGCATATTGTTGTTGGGATGGATCCTCTTGTGATGTAATTATGTCCATTTCTACGACCATCTCCTTATACATTTTTTTGGACATTCCTACTGGCATGTTTCACATATCAACATGTAAATCATTTGAGATTTTCATAATCCTCATGAAAAAAGTAGTAAACTATTTTTATTATGATATATGAAAACTAAATATAATAAAATCAATATTAATAAATTAATGGTTTGTAATAATATATACATATAATTATAGAAAATCGTTTTATAGAATTAGGAATATTACCTTTTGAATGGTTCTTTTGTTGTTGTTGTATGTTTTGCTATTGCAAGTCTGACATGTTTCATTGACCATTGCTCTGGAAACACTTCCTGTAGTTTAGATATCATTTGGTTCTTGGAATCACTGGATTGGTTTTTGTATTGTAAGTGGAAAGTACGTCTATACGTTCGTTTCACTAGATCCCTCATGGTTCTGTAATATCCCCTCCTTCATTAACCTCTAACACCACTTTTGTCATTTACATGTTATATCATCTTTCTTTCCTTAGAAGGACATTGATCTTTTCCTTCATTGTTGCTCCCTATAGAACATTAAACATATATGAATTAATAGATTGTTTGAAACATGTTATCTAATATTCTTAAGTATATTATTAATGAAAAAAAAAAAAAAAACTCATATTGAATAACATTTTTTCATTCACCTGATTCATTATTATGCAATTTTTCTATCAGGGTTTTAGGCTCTTTTGCACTTAGATTAGAAATAACCTTATCGACCTTGTTCATTTTGCGGCACTGCATGACACACACCAACCAATACATATTAGTTAAACTTACATTTATCTCAAACATATTAATTTTATAAAGAATTTACAAAGAACTTGCCTTTTCTGTTTTTTTTAAATGTGTTATCACTGTGTCGATCAATATTTTTGTTACTTGAGACCTTCTAAGACATTTTTTTTATCAATATACAACCTGTAGCATTTAATATAGAATTCATTAAATATATTTTACAAATAAATCAAATAATTTTCAGCCAAAAAAGCTCTCGTAACTGGTGCTTTTATTTAGATAAATGCACTGGGCATTTAATTGTTCGGGCGCATCGTCATGGAAAATTATTTTTTAAAATTAATTTTAAATTTTTACGGTGTGATTTGTAAGGATGTGTTGTCACTTCAAATCGCACTGGCAATACAAGTGCTACAGGGGAGATAGAAAGCCTTTGGGTTGATTTTAGACCAGTGCCTAGGACATCTTAAATAGAGGAGTGCATGAAAGATTATATGGAGGGGTTATCAACACTGCAATTGTCCATGGTAAATTTTTGGGTCGAATTTTAGCCTAAGGGAAAAATTTAAGGGGTTTTTCATTTTAGAGGGGCGAAATTTTTATAGAACACACATTTCATATATTTAGTCCAACTTTTATTTAAAAAATAATT
>APFE031118202.1:0-29415 GCA_000404065.3 Pinus taeda | reverse complement strand
TGTGAACGGCTCCATGTTTTCAAATATGGTTTTCATCAATGACAAGGGTGTAAATAAATAAAAATATAAATAAAGTGGAGGTATGGTAAATAAATAAAGCCTCTTTTTATACTTAGTTCAAAGGTATGGTAAATAAATATAAATATAAGTAAATTAGAGGTATGATAAATAAATAAAACCTCTTTTATATTTAGTCCATAACCCTCTTTCTATTTAAGAAGGCTAAAAAAAGAGGTTTTATTTAAGTGAATCCTATGGGCCAAATACCATATTTATAAAATAGGTATGGTAAACATTAATAAAAATATAAATAAATGAGAAAAAAGATAGTAAATAAATAAAACTTTTTTTTTTTCATATTTACTCCATAAGTCACCTTATACTTACTAACACACAAGAGTGTAAATAAATAAAAATATAAATAAAGTGGAAGTATGGTAAATAAATAAAACCTCTTTTTATACGTACTCCAAAGGTATGGTAAATAAATAAAAATATAAATAAAGTGGAAGTATGGTAAATAAATAAAACCTCTTTTTATACGTACTCCAAAGGTATGATAAATAAATATAAATATAAATAAAGTGGAAGTATGGTAAATAAATAAAACCTCTTTTTATACGTACTCCAAAGGTATGGTAAATAAATAAAAATATAAATAAACTAGAGGTATTGTAAATAAATAAAACCTCTTTTTATATTTAGTCCATAAGCCTCTTTCTATTTAAGAAGGCTAAAATAAAGAGGTTTTATTTAAGTGAATCCTATGGGCCAAATACCATATTTATAAAAGAGGCATCGTAAATTAATAAAAATATAAATAAAGGAGAGGTATGGTAAATAAATTAACATTTTTTTATATTTACTCCATAAGTCACCTTATATTTAGGAACACTCAAGGGTGTAAATAAATAAAAATATAAATAAAGTGGAGGTATGGTAAATAAATTAAACCTCTTTTTATACTTACTCCAAAAGTATGGCAAATAAATAAAAATATAAATAAAATAGAGGTATGGTAAATAATAAAACCTCTTTTTATATTTGGTCCATAAGCCTCTTTCTATTTGAGAAGGCTAAAAAAAGAAGTTTTATTTAAGTGAATCCTATAGGCCAAATACCATATTTATAAAAGAGGTATGGTAAATTAATAAAAATATAAATAAACGAGAGGTATGGTAAATAAATAAAACATTTTTTTATGCTTACTCCATAAGTCACCTTATATTATATTTAGGTGAAGCCTATGGGCCAAATACCATGGGCCAAATTATCAATAATACCATGCAAAAAAAAATATTAACCCTAATATTAGTATTAATAACAATAAAGATGGCACATGGTATTCACGTGGAATGTAGCCTATTTAAAGGGGGAATTAAACCAGCATAGATCCATCTTTACTCTGGATCTACTAAACATCGTGAGGATCAAATATCGTGATATATCGTGATATGCAAACTATCATAGAGAAAAAATATTTGATCCCTCTCGGGGCCTAGTAGATCAAGAGTAAAAATGGATCTTGTAATCTAATGTCACTTAAACATTTTAACTCGGTTAAAATAAAAATCAATTATTACTTTTATTAATTTTTATAAATTACTAATAGTAGTTTTTAAGCTCCAAGTTTATGATAACCCATGGTAATACCATGGTATTCATGTGAGCATAGACTATTTAAAGGGGAATTTTTATTAGCTTAGATCCATCTTAATTCCCTTTAAGAGTGGTAGATGTGGAGTTAAGATGGATATAGGTTCGTTTTTATGATAATGAAGATAGTAAATAGACTTAGGAAATTATATTGTAAAAAACATCTTAAGGTGAATGGTTAAAGCTACATTTAGTCACTTCACAAAATTTAGTAAAAAATACCAATATCTCCATTAATATTGGTTTTTCAAATTCAAAACAATGAAATCTTATCACTCTTTCCGCATCACCCTCGTAGAAGAGAGATAGTCGCTGCCCAGATTTCCCACCATTTTTCAAATGTTCTCAATATGATATCTTCACGAAAAAGTTAAGGTACTAATGTTGGATTAGTTGTTTGAGAAATATGTTGGTTTGTGCAACCTTTCATCTTCTCCATTATTCTTAGTTTGTCGTAATGATCTATAGGGGTTGGGCCACTGCACCATATTGTTCTAAAAGGCGGAGATTGTGCACCAAAAAGGAAATTAATCTACATGTTACAACACTGTTAAATTTTTTTGAAGGTAGTGAATTATGCTAATAAGCAATTTAGATTGGGAGAGACGTAATTAAATTTTATTATTTAATTGAAGATTTCCAATTAAAATAATAATAAATCTACCTTTATATATTTATATATTGATTGGAAGGCTTCTGACAACGGTCACTTCTTTCCATTAGATCCCCTTCAGACCTTTGGGATACCTACTACTTTCTTATATTATATAGTTGGGGCTTGCTACTTGTTGGCGTGTTGGGATAAACAAACTTGATGTGATCACGCAGTTGGAGTCTATGGAATAAGAAAGAAATTTGATTTGAATTTTCTCATCGTGATAGGTAAATGTTTGTAGATGAAGATTCCATCTTAGCAACTCTATCATAGGGAAATTCTATATATTTTGTTGTTGCTCAGTACAAAATCAAGCAATTATTTATTTATTTATTTATTTTTAAATTCAACATTGGTTGCATTTAGGAGCAAAGAGTTGTCTCCATGTCTTCTTCACGCAAGAAAGTTGTATGGTCCAAAGATCCTGCCATATGAGTGTTGACAGCTAGCTTGTGGTACAAGGCTATCTTTGATGATGAAAAAGTAGTAGTAGCTTGGTGGTGGGGAAGATTTGGGAAGTTAAATCTTCAATGAAATCCATGATTTTTATGTGGTTGGCCCCAACGAATAATGTTTTGATGTGAGAGGTTCTACAAAATAGGGCAAGGCAGGGTCCTGGAATTTGTACTATATGCAAATGTGAAGGGGAAACAATAGACCACGTGCTGGTGTTCATTTGTATTTTTGCTCAATAGGTATGGGGTGTTATTCTCCCCTTATTTGAGGATAGGGTACTTGGAAGGAGGCTTCCTTGTTGGACTGTTTGATGATAGAGCACTCAAATAACATAGATCATTGCCCCTGATTGCCTCTAGAGCCATTTGGACAAGAAAGAAGGAATAACAATTTTGTAGATAAGGAGATCCCTCCTTTCAGGCACATCATCAAATAAAATACTTATATGAAGGCATAAAAATGACTCCAAAGGTGAAATTTCCAAGGTGGGTTGCAATCTAGAGGTTGATAAAACTTATCTATGGCCTTTCTTTGTTGGTGCTTTCCAAGGTGATAATCTTGTTATATATATTATTTGCGAATATGTATGATATTCTTGTTCTATATATTATCTGCGATTCGAACCCAAGTCGGATGCTCCTGCATGCGTGATATTCTTGTTCTGTATATTATCTGCGATTCATACCCAATTTAGCACGTGCAGGAGGAAAATTCGAACCGGTGCCGCTTTTGGTGTCTTTCATGTCTACCTCTGTCAGAGAATTATCCACAATACATCAAGTTTTGTATTCACATGTCTCCCGATATTTGATTATTTTTCACATTTTGAAGTGGGCACAGAGGATAGCTCTTGTTTCAGGTGCAAACATATTCATTGCAGGTCATAATCCGCAGTGGAGTAGTAGGGATGGGCTTGTTGGGTCAATATAATTTGAACCCAACTGTAAATTTGATGCCCAAAACTTCACAACTAGTTTTGGGGGTTCCCTGACAACAGAAAAGCAGAAAATTAGGAGGTTTGAAACTTTGAGGCCGTGCGCATCATATAAACCTTTTGTATCACAAGAAGCTTGACAATGGGAAATCCTTTGGCATTCATGCTGACACAACCCTGCAACTTCCTAGGTGTGCATGTTGTTCACAATTCACGCTATGATTTATTTATTTATGTATTTGTTTTTGGTTGAAATTGCTACATGTATAAATAGCCTATGTGACATCCTTGATAATATTTCCATTTCAAGACCAAGTGAAGAAAGCATAGGTCATAGTTGAATATAGTTTAACTTGGAGGTGTTTAGAAGATTCATTTGTGAATTGATTTGCTACAAATAAGCTTCTTATCTTCATTTAATGAACTATGTCAAATACCTCAGTTTTATTTATAGTTTTGTTGAGTTAATGGTTAGTGAATGGCTTGATAAAGGCTTTGTTCTTGATCTAGATTCCTCTCGGATGCCAGCAAGCAGAAATTGTAGACCTCAATAATACAATTAATGCTCCTATCAAACCATGCCTCAATTATTGAGGGTACTAAATTTATTGTGATTTATTTATCTAGTTTGTAAATTACTTCGTGTAGAGGGAAAGCAAAGCTTTGTAGATCCTCCTCTGAGTGAGATCGATCCTAAAGTGAATGTGATAATTGAGAAAGAAAGCAGTCACAATTAAATGGCTTGGAACTTATTTCTTCTAAAATTTTACACCCTGGGCGGTTATGAAGCTGTTGGATCATGTCTAACAAACAAGTATTTAGAAGGACTCCTTGGTAAGATGTAAGTGCCTGAAGATATAAATTGGAATGTGAAGAATGGCACCATCATGATTGTGATTGTGCCTGAGCTTCTTGGTAGTTTTTTCTTGCCACTTGGTATTTTTTTCTTGTTAAACTCAGTTTCTCTTAGCTTTTGGACCTATACTTTTTAGTTTGAATGTTTGACATGTGTGTAATGGTTTCTAGGTTCAACATTATAGTATAGAGACCTGTAGTTGTTGCATGAGTATTTGTTATCACAATGATGGATACAATTGTTGGAAACTTTTCTATATTTATTCACTACTGTGTTGGGTTGGGATTTATGCCATGCATATAACATGCTAGAAATGAATTCATTGACCAAAGTGAGAGGCTTTGCTAGCAGAGGGCCCTAGAAGCATTCCATCTTGATAACAATACATGGGGTGATAATTTTCAACCATTATCTCGATCCCCAACTAATTTTGTTGTTTATACAACTCTCCTCCAACCACATCATCGCATTATGGTGTGTATGGTTTTGAACCGCGAACCTCCTTTGATAAGATTATCATTCCTATTTGGGCATGTAACATGTGAAAATTTTCTTTGCAACATTTAGGGTTTGGACTTACCACATGGAGGGAATTTGTCTCATGGATTCATGATAGCAAAAAAGCGAGTATCTTCTACATCAATTTACTTTGAATTAATTCCATATCGTCTATATGAGTCCATAAGTGAGCTTGCATTTCTAGTCTAATAATAATTAGGATGGAAACAGTTCCATCATTGACAAATATTGAACCAATCATTTGGGGAAGTGTTCAAAGTGTTAATGGTCGGGTTTGTTTTCTTGGGTTATAGGATTCATTGACTATGAGATGCTTGAGAAGAATGCCACCCTTTTTAGGATCAAGCTTATCATTGCTGGTGCTAGTGCATATCCCCGAGATATTGATTACCCTCGCATGAGGCAGGTATTGAAGCTGGGTTTTTCTAGATCTTATAATGGCAGTCCTTTCAAAGATTTCTCTTTAACAATGTTTATTCTAGCATATTTTATTAATATGTTCTTATAGTATGTAATGTTGGGTTTTTTTTTTTTTATGATTTTTAGTACTAAAAAGTTTGTGGTTTGGGAAGATTGCCAATATAGTTGGGGCATACTTAATGATGGACATGGCACACATAAATGGTCTCATCGTTGCTTCTACAATGGTCATTCCATTCGATTTCTGTGATGTAGTAACAAATACAACGCACAAGGTGAGTTGATGCTATTAGTTTTCTCTACACTTCACCCTTTTGATTAAAAATATGAGTATATTAGATGGACCTTTTTTTGGATCTATCTTAATGCTATATATCTGTGCCATTTCCCCCTTGTATAAGAAAAAGAATCCCATTAATGTTCAAGAAACGACGAAGAACTAAAACAAATATGCCATTCCCATCATTGGAGGGGTGATTATAGAGTTAAGAGGTGTAGATTTTCCTTTTGATTCTCTTACATGTTCTTTGATTTAGTTTCCTGTTTTCATTTTTTTATGTTCTTTTTGTTTCTTATCACTACTAGATCAAAGCTTCGATGAAACTCATTATGTTCCTTGAATTGTTTGTCAATTGTTTCACTTTTTTCCTTTCATTTTTATCTTTATGATATTTTTCATTCTGAAATATTTTTGGATTGGAGGGTTGTGACTTTTAGTGTTTATGAGGTCCTTGGGGAGGCATGATATTCTTGAGGAAGGAACTAGTATTGGGGGTCGACCTAGAGACAACCATCAAAAATGTAGTTTTTACAGGGTTACAGGTCAATCTGAGTTCTCCTTCCTTTCCTCCATCATCCATATTGTTCTCCTGCTCACTAATATCATAATATTGGATATATCGATTTTTTGTATCATTTCGTTTCTAAAAGATACATGGAATAATTTGTGGCTTTCTAGGGAGGACCACATAACCATACCATAGGAGGGTTGGTTGTTTGTTTAAAACATGATGTAACTATAGAGCTCAAGGCTTATCAAGTACATGTGTAGCACTTTCACATGTCTAAGTTTCTGTAAAATTCATGCATGTGAATTATTTTTTGAATGGATTTTGTTTCTTATCAAAGGTAAAATAGTTTTAGTAAGTTGTAGCAAATTGCCGAGCCCTTGCAAAGAGCTTAATGGATTTGGGTTACAATTTGGTGTCTGGTGGTAGTGAAAATCACCTAGTTCTAGTTGATTTGAGGCCCTTGGTAAGGATCCTCTATTCATATGCTAGAGTACACAACCTGCTTGTATGTTGATTTCTATTGGATTTGATTGGTTGAATGTAACATGGTATATATTAATGGGCTTGGATAGGGCATTGATGGTACAAGAGTAGAGGTCGTTTTGGATGTTGCTTCTATCACACTGAACAAGAATTTTGTACCATGTTACATGAATTTTTTCTTTGTATATTTAGATGTAAGGGATTCACTGATTTTCCTTTCTCCATGGGATGATATAGCTTACTTTAATACCTTACATTTTCAGGTGATAAAAGTGTTATGGTTCCTGGTGGTATACGCATAAGGACTCCTACATTAACCACCCGTGGGCTTCTTGAGGATGACTTTATTAAGGTTGCAGATTTTATCCACGAGGGGGTGTAGATAGCCATTAAGGCTAAGAGATCTGTGAAAAGTACAAAATTAAAAGATTTTATAGAATTTATTAAGTCAGACGATTTCCAGCTATGAAATAGCATTGTTGATCTCAAAAAGCGGGTTGAATCATTTGCTAGCCAATTTCCATTGTCTGGTGTTGGCACTGAAAATCTTAGTTAGATATATGACGTGCTCACAAGATCAGAAGTGTCCTTTATTAACTTTTAGGTTGGGCTTCAGTGACGATAACCAGGTTGGTAAGATTTGGTTCCATGTGTATATTATAGTGATGAATAATGTTTTACGCTGAATTTTGTCTGAACTTATGTGGTTTCCCAACATTGGCATTAACAGATTCTATTCCGATGTGTTGGATGATGAGTTTGCCATTTTATTTATTGGAATTATGTAAGACTCTCTTTTTGTTCATCACAACAATTTTGGGTTGAAAAATATTGATAACTTGTATGGAAGCTATTATAGCACTTATTTATGTGGTGTGACTATGGATATTTTATATAGCCTGGAAAGCAATATTTCATACTTCTCAAGGGCCCATGTATTGGGCCAATTACACAGTTCATAAAGTGTGTTCACTAAGATACTCCTACACATGCACAAATTCCATGTATACATGACACAATTGCAATCAATTAGGCTTCTAAGATTTTATTGTTACATTCATCATCTCACATAGGCTGGCAAGAATTCATCCCATTTGTAGATTATAGCAATTAACCATGTTAAGATCTGTATTTTTCTTGAATTTATGTGCTTTCCCAGTATAAGCATACAAATTCTATTTTAGTGTGATGGATATTGAGTTTTCTATTTTATTTTATTGGCAAAAAAAGTTTAAATAATTTGTATGGTACACCCTTTCAATCCTTTATTTTCCTGAGCAGTTATTTAGACTCTCTTCTATTGGTTAGGATTAAGTAATAAGAATAGTAGGCATAAAGACTTAGGTAGGAATAAATAGAAAGAAAGTGCTACTATTACATTTATTGTACACGCCCTTTATAGAATGAATTTACCACCCTATCCATGGTTTATAGATAGAATTGACGTAGCTTGAGTAGGTATTTACACAGGGTTTGATTACTGAATTTACCACTTTACACACCCTATCTGTGTTTCATTTGACTGGTTTACTACTCTTACTGTTTTGAGTTATATTAGTATTAGTCAGTATATTAGATCGATTGGGACTTACACTATTAGGAAGCTACATCCTGAGTTTATTGAGTCTATAGAATCAAGCTCTCTTTTAGTTTGTAGGATAGAGGAATGCAAAGTATATAGAGACAAATTTGAGAGCCAAAAACACAAAAAAATAAGTGGAGTATTTGATCCAATTACTATTGGATTCACTTATTCCAAACAAGTGTATATATAATTTGTTATGGAGTTTTATGGGGTGAATACAAAAGTGCAAGGATTGTTGGATTAAGGCTATGAGACGTCATGTGATGTGCTTGAGGACTGTAAAATATACCATGAATAGGTGGTATCTATTTTGCCAAAATTGCATTGGACTTGTAACTGGTCCCATACACAATAAGCAGCCCCTTGTGGAGGTATGCTAGTCCATGAGAGGTGAACATGTCACTTGGGGGAGTTGAACCCTAGTGGGCTTGATAATAACACCCCTCTTTCACTGACCAGGTAAGACCTCGTTGACAACATTGTTTAGCTTTTGATTTAATAGTCTTCTGGTCTTAATTGTCTTAACATGAGAGGGTATTATTCAATGGAATCATAGTATCTAAATGATGAACATGGGTTAAGTTTTGTTTCAAAATATTTGACTCTTGAATGCTCATATTTTTGTGTGACCACCAAATGCAAGGTATTTCAACCAACTGGATGTTCAAAGTAGTGCAAATTATAGTGAGTGCAGTCTCACATTGCTAGAAATTGTTGTGAGTTGGAAGTGATGAAAAGAATAATGGGAGTTTTCCAAACTTGGATTGTGAAACATATGAGTAACTGCTTGTATACCTTGGTGAACTTTCATTTGCATATACATATATTCCAACTAATCTCTCCTTCAATTAGTAGGATGTAAAAGCTTTTGTGAACGGTGGGCATGGTGTATTGGGATGTTTCCATTAACTCAGGTTTTGAACATCATGATTGAGTGTCAGGTTACAGGTAAAAACTTGGCATGTTTTGAATTAGTAATAATTTCTTTCTCAATGCAAAATTTTCATATACATATACATCTTAGCTGGGCTCTCTCAAAAGTGGCAGAATATAAAACTTTTGTTGTTGTGTCATGGATGGCATAAAGTAATATGATTTGATTAGCTTAGGTTTTCATTACGTTAAGTGTCGAAGATCAGGATTGAAAGTCATCTACAATTGTGGTGGTTTATTAAATAGTAATGGTGTTTTACTGAGAAACTTTCATCTGCATGTACATTCCAACTCTACTCTTTTAGAAATGGTAGAATGTACTTTTGTGTTTTGAGTATTATTGGTCGAATAAGGTAACATTATTTAGGCAACTCGGTTATTGCATAGCAACCATGGTTTTCCTGTGTCTAGTCATCATCTCAAATTCTTGTGCTTGTTTTTTTTGGTGCAGATTGCAAAATTGAGAGTTTTTTTTTTTTTTTTTTATCAGCAACTCTAATTTTTCAATGGGAATTTATTCTGAAAATGTGGTGATTGTGCATGATTTGTTAATCCTACACAGCTGTTGTGATATGTCATTCTCAAAAAATTAATAATTAATTTATTATTATTATTTTTCTTTATTTTTCATTTATTTTATTTATTTATTATTTTTTCTTTCATTACTCCGCTACCAAAACACAGAAGTGCTTGCTAGGTTATGCATGTATTTGATTCTTGGGATTTTGTGTTGGCAGTTCCTCTATTGTTCACTGTAATACATTTGAAATTAAACATGAGGTGTTGTTTGTGGTGTAATAATACATTTGAAATTAAACATGAGTTGTTGTTTTTGGGGTAATACATTATTCTTAAACAACACCTCTTGTTGATCAATGCTTTGAATCTTTTTGTATTTGATGTCATGATCCCTAGTCGTTCCTGCTGTAATGAAGATCGTTCTCGCAAGCATTATTGCATGCTTAATTTATTGCCTTTATACAATGAACTAATTATGTTTTTTTATTGTTGCAACTCCATTTATATTATTTTCAAGTTCTCGTTGGTTCTATTCAATTGTAATCAATGCCTCATGAGTTTGTGATTCTGGAGCAGGTGATAAACTAGGGGAGGGAAGCTAGTAGTGGAATGTGGACCAATAGTGGAGATACAACCTGACCTCTGAAGCTATAACAAAACAAAACACAGCACACCGATAACGCATTATAAAAGTGGTATTACAATAACGAAGAATGCTCACAAGTTTAAAAATAGTCCATAAATCACTAGGCATACAATTGTCTAGAAAGTGACTCTTAGTTCACTACCATACAAAACGTCATGTCCAAACACATCTTTAAATGCTCTAACGTAAAGAGACTTCAAATCCTTAGACATTAAGAACCATCAAATGTTTAGTCCAACAAGGTTCAATTTTGATGTATAGATTACCTATCACATCTAACAGAGAGGTTGATTGTTGGAGAATGTTTGCAGTAAATGATGTTCCAATATGTATAACCTCAAGTCCCTATAGATCCCAATGCTTCTTTCCCCTTGTGCATTTGATCATACATGAATAGGTAATGCTTATCATTCAATGCTTTCCATGACCCAACCCTAAGTTTGCAATCTATAATGCAAAGGAGTAACTTATTCAACTCTGTTCAAAATAACCATTAATCAAATCAATCTGCCAAGGCCATTAAACATTTTAGAAGCACCAACATTGGCTAGGAGAAACTAAGAGCCCCTAGATCATAATCAAATCAATCCTAGACACAAATATCATCATTCTACAGATGCAATCCATGTCGATGACCATTCACCACTCAACTTTCCAATGGAATGGTATACATTTAATCTATAATTCATGGAAGCACCATTGCGGAAACTTAGTTTACAATATTTCTCTCTATATCACTGTCAGAATTTCATACAATGTATATTTATTCTTGGGACTCATCAATCAAGATTTCCAATGGAGCAATATAAATCTAAACCATCATTAATGGAATCACCATTTCTTCAATTCAGTTTACAATACTACTCTATAGGTCACTGCAAACATTTCTCTCACCACGAATCTTAGTTAGGGATCAACACTATTTCATAAACTCTCTCCTTTTAAATTTTTTTTTTCTTGTCACTTATGTTTACCTTGAAGTTTTCCGTTTCTGTTTCTGTTTCCTTGTTCCTAACATTCGCTCTGTGGAGGCTTTTCTCTCTTTCCCCATGGTTCTATGGGCATCACTCCTCTACTAGAAACCTTAGTCTTTACTGCTTGTCTCTATTCTAATTTGAATTTCCTTATCTTATGATTTTTATCCCATATGTTCCTACTCCTTTATTCCTCCTGGCTCCCTTGATGGCACAATTGTGTTGCATGCATGTATTCCTCAAAAGCGTACTTCCACAAACCCTTTTCACACTTTTGAACAATCACTTTGTCACAACTTTAAGATTGAGGTTATTTACCACTCTTACTGGTATCCTTTGGTCATAGGTGGGGTAAACTAACATAATTTCCCACCACGATCATGGTTCATCAGTGACAATTTCCTCAATGAATACCTGTCTTTTCTAATAATTGTCGATTAGCCATTTTAGATGCCTTTGCCCCTTTTCCGTTGGATTCCATACCAACCATGTCTTTGTTTATCTTTTTTTGGCCAAACCAATGATCAAACAACTATCTTGCACTCAGTGTTGATGTGACTCTGACCCTAATATGCAATAAACATCACCACAATACTTTATCTCATTGTTTCTTCCTTTATTTACTTGAAATTCTAAATGGTAAGGTGGCCCCCAACAATACGCGTTGTCCAATTCAATAATACTACTACATGGTATGTTTTATGATGCAAAGTGTTCTGCAATTAAAAGAACATTAAATGAACTGCTAACTCTTAACTCTAAAAAATGAAATTTTGAACATCCTACAAACCATCACCAATCTACCTTATTTATGTACAATCGGTAGACTGCTTCTCTACCTCTTTCATTTGAAATGCACAGGAGCTTGGCTGTAACTATATAGTTTCAATTGGCTCCCATTGAAAAATCCCACATGCAATGTGCCATCTGAATTCTTCAGTTGCACCGCATCTGCAATAATGACATGGTTGATGATATATGGCCCCATCCAGTGTATCTGAAACTTACTTGGATGCTTCAATAATTTACTGACATACAAAAATACCAATTCCCCAATTAGAAATGTATGCAGCTTAATTCTGTTATCGTGCCAAGCTTTATCCTGAGCTTTCTGCACTTCATGGTGGAAACTACTCAGTGCTTAGTCTTCTCCAATTGCAGTAACTCATGTAGTGTTTGCTCCACTATGCCAAACTTTATCAAATGCATGGTTACTGCTATGCGCATAATCAATACCAGGAATTCAATTGGCATAACGAATTCATGTCCATATACTAATTGGAAGGGTGTCTTCCCAATCAAATTTTTGCAAGTAGCCCTATATGCCCACTAGCCTGTTGGTATCAAATCCTAGTTTCCATGCTACAAATTGCACACCTTAGTGAGTGATGTCCCTAGTATCTCGTTAAATTATTCCACCATATCATTAGCTTCCGGATGGTAAGGGGTATTTTTATAGTGATATACCTCAAATTTCTCAGTTAGTGCTATAATATTTGTGTTCAAGAAGTGGGTGCCTTCATCACTCATTAAGATTATCAAGCATCCAAAATTTGTTACCACATTTTCGACTAAGAAGTGTGTAGTTGTATCTATGTTGGAATCCTTTACTAGCATAGCTTCTGCCCATTTGGTCAAATAGTTTTCACCGGTAATTATGTACTGCACAACAATCCTTCTCGCTGGTTGGTCTATTGGTCCCACATAATCAATGGCCCATTTTTCAAAAGGCTACAAAGTGACTTGGGGGATAACAAAATTTTGACTCGACGAGATGGCCTCCCCACTCACTGAAATATGTCGCATATTCTATAAAATTTCTTGGCTTTAGTATGTATAGTGGGCCACCATAGTTCTGCACGTAGGATATTCTGCGTAGTGGGTCTCCAAGTGTAGTGTCCCCCTACAACACCTGCATGTGTCTCTACCAAATTCATCGAACGTCCATGCTCTATAATGCACCTACGTAGAACTTTGTATGCCCGTAATTTATATAGTGACCCTATAATTAACTGGTAGTCGGATACTTTCACCAATGGTTTCTTCTTCTGTGCCACTGTATAATCTTCTGGTGTTGTCCTGTGATTAAAAATTGTGCAATCTCTATGAAGTAGTCATCTACCATAGTCATAACAAAAAGTTGTGCATCCTGCAAATTATGCTCCAAGTTTTGCACCTCTTCACCCAAATTCAATCATGATAAATGATTAGGTCCTACATTTAAACTTTCAGTATTAACCACCACTTCAAAATTGTACTCCTAGAAATAGAGTATCCATCTACAAATCCTCTTCCCCAACATGGGCTTGAGGTACTTTACTGCAGAATGATTAATATATAATTTGAATTTACTACCCAACAGGTAGTGTTTGAATTTCTAAAGGGAATACACCATCGTCAATCCTTCCCTTTCAATTGTAATATAGTTATTTTTAGTTGTCAACAACTTTCTGCTAGCAAAGAAAATAGGATGATTGGTCTCCCCTTCCCTAGGTTGCACCAAGATTGCACCAAACAGAATTGATGACGTGTCCACATGCACATGGAATTCCTTGTCCCAATCCTGAAATACTAAGATAGGGGAAGAAACCAACTTTTGTTTCAAGGTGTCAAGGGCTTACTGACACTCCTCATTCCATTGGAAATATGTCCCCTTCTTCAACACCTTTTCCATAGGTTTTATAATCTTGGTGTATCCCTGTATAAATTTTTTATAATAACATGTATACCCCAAGGTAGATCATCATTGTCTAACTAAGGTAGGCAGTGGGAGGTTCACTATTACTACAATCTTGGTCATATCCACTACTAACACTTGTTTGTAGACAACATGTCCCAACAAAATACCAAAAGGTGCACAAAATATACATTTCTTAATATTCAACGAAATTTGTAGTTGTTTTCACATGTCCAACATTAGGTGTAGTACCTCAATATGTTTCTTCAACTGACTAAACATTGTCCAATCATCTTAGTAAACCTTTAGAAATTTATGGATGAACTCCTTAAAGGTCACAACCATTATCTGTAAAAAAATGGTTGGTTCATTATTTAATCTAAATGGCATGATAGTGTATTGTAAACATCTCCATTTTATTGCAAATGTGGTCTTATGTTGATCCTCCTCAGCGATATTTACCTGATGATAGCCAAAAAATCCATAGGTGAAGGAGTAAGCCTCCTTCCTGCCCACGTTCTCTAATATCTTGTTGGTGAATAAGGTAGGAAAAGGATCATGCATGCATGCATCATTCAACTTCTGAAGGTCTACGCAGATCCTTATTTCACTAGTATTCTTGTTTTGGACCACCATAGGGCTTATCCATTCAGATTCTTCCACAGGTTCAATAATTCCCTCTTGTAGCATCTTATCCAATTCTCACTTGACCTTCTCCTTGTAGATTAGATTTAGCTTATAAGGTGACTACTTCACAGGCCTAACATCATGCTTCAAAGGAATGCTCATCTCTCCAAACTCCCTGACAATCCCCTTCATCTCTTCAAACACATATGGGAATAGGTCTTGGTATTCCTATAGTAGGTCTACCATTTGATCATCCCAGTAGTCCCCTATTGTAGCCATTTTCATATTCTTCTTTTTCCCAAAGTTCACCTTTTAGGTCCTTATAGGCTATGCATACGTGGTGAATTGCAATAGTGGTCCATCTACTACACGTTCTCCTTCAATTTATGGGATTTTTATATTCCAGGGATCATCCTCATCTTCACTATGTTATGCCAAATTGTAACATTCCAAAAATTATTGTACTTGTTGTAAATGTTTATGTGCAAAACACAATAGTTCACTTTCTAGCACCGGTTCCCTTATGGCAAACATTTTCTGTTACAACACCTTCAAGTCTTCGTCAAGCACTGGTTCTTCTGCTTCAAAACTAAAAGTGGTTTTGAAACTCTATGTCATTTTATTCCTTTGCACACCTCTATCTTAACATACAAACTTGTAGGAATGGTGTCCAACATATGTATAAATTGATGTACTCGCTCTTGTTGTGGCATGCATCCTTCCATTCATGTTGTGACACATTATTTTAAGTGCATTATTGGGCATTCCATGCTCGAGTACTTCTCCCCTGGGACCCCAGAATTGGTCCTAAATCTAATATTTATCAATTGTTTTCACTGTCACCATCCCGCAACCTAGTCCTTGTGCACAACCCACCATCTGGTTGTGGTTGTTCGCAATGCAACATCCAACATGGGAATTATTCGATGCTTCGGTATTTTGGTCTTGAAATTCCAACACAAAATATTCACCTTTAACAGTTTATCAAAACGAGGTGGATTGTGCACCTTGGTCCCTATTCAATGCACCACTCTAGTGAGATGTGTGCACCTTCACGTACTAATCCCAGTCTGTTCTGCCAATTCTCCAATGCTTCCTCTAAATCATAGGTGTAGGACCCAATACTATGCCAACTTAACACTCTGTCAATTGTAGTATTCACATAATCCTCTCATTGAGCCATCACATTGTAAATATTATCTAGCTCTTCCCTAGTCAGCACACCTTTAATAGGTTCTACATACCGGTCCCCTTCTCGTGGATCCAAATATGTTGTCACGTGGATGTCTACTTCAAATGTCATTTGTATTTTCTTTAAATTAATGATTAATTGATTATCAAATTCCAAATCAAACCCTAAAAAAGCAGGTTATGGATTGGTGTCATCCATAATTTCTATGATTCAAAATTAGCAATGCTCGCCACTCAATCAATATCCATCAGCACTCTTGTTAGTATACCAATTGGAAAAAGATGGTGTTGATTCGCCAATGTCAACTGAATATGATACCAAGTCAACTTTGGATTCCCTATCATCTCCTCAGTACTTTTTGGCAAAATATTTACATCGAACCCCAAGTCTAGTATAATATTTTCCATTTCATATTCCTCTACTTGTGCACCAAATCATAATTCTTTATTGGTTCTCTTCCTATGAGCTACCTCATTCAATACACGCGGTGACGCTCTCATAGTAGCTACTTCAGATCCCTTGGAATGTCGCTCTACAAGCTTCCCAAATTTCTCTAGTTCCTATGCATCCTTCACTAACTATAGAGAATTTTGAAGCAAGCTCTAGACTGGGTTTGTCTCTATCATAGGCTCTTTGCCTATGGTATCAACGTATATAACTAGCATAGTTTCTTCATGTATTACCTTTGGTTTGTCCCATTTTGTCACAACTATCTCCCTGTAGGCTTCTTTGTATGTTTCCTTTTCCCATATAGGATTGAACATTGGAGGAGGTTCAGGTGCTTTTCTTACCCACTACAGTTGTGGCATCCCAAACTTTGCAACATTTGCACCAGTTCTGACACCTCATCGAGCCATTGTTGGGTTGTGAGAGGGCTCAATAGCTATAATTTTCACATTTGGTCCCTTCTTCTCTTGCCATTTAGCAATCAATTGTGGACAATTCTCTGTCAAATGATATAACACCCTATAATAAGTGCACGTACACTGGGGATTAGTGCAATCCAACTTAAAAAAATTTTGTCGTCAACAAATATAAAAGACTATCATTCCCCCACCTCATCCAAATCCTCCTCTTCCTTGATTTGGTCCTCCTAATCCTCTAGCAACCATACCTTGTCCTCAACCCAACTTATTATATGTCCAAGTTGGTTATACATTGGTTGATCGAAACTAGCTAGCCTTGTTTCAATCCTGTCAGGTCCCTGGACCTGAAATGAATTAAAGATAAACTCACACATAAATTATAACACACGATATTTTTGGATATTGTGTTCCATCAATTTTGAGAAATAAAAAAATAGAGTGCAGGTCATATCTTCATACTTTTGCATCATTGGTAAGCTTTAGGGAGTGTGGCCCCATACTCAAAAAATCTCCTCTACCTTGCGCAAGCAGATTCGTTATGCCAATTTCCATGTAGTCTATCAACAACTTATGTTTGTTCCTATGGTGGCCTTTTTTCTGATAGATGGTGCAGTATACCTCTTCCTGCTTTTCCTTTCCCTCAGTCAAGTCTTGAAACCGAAAGGTCAACGCAACCAACTATCACTATACCTGAGCCATAAAATCCTTTCTCCACTTCCTTTTGGTGAAGCCTCTAGCTTCAGTGTGAGCTCTAATAGTTCTAACTACATACTTATCCACTATTGTGTCAGAGGTATCCTGATGAGAGGAAACATTCCAGCAACATACCACTCCTTATGTTGCGGGTCTAGAAATTTGAATGTCAACCCATCCTTCAAAATATTAAATCGTTGATCAAAGTCTTACACATACTCACTTGACCCTTGCTTAATCTCCTTCAACTTAGTAATGCACTGGGACTCATACTTCAGCTTATGAAATTCCCTTATTAAGTCATGTTTAACCTCATTCAAGGTTCAGTTCTTCCCAACTAGGGTCACACTCTTAAACTTCATATACCATGTCAACGCGTGGTCTCTAAAGGTTGCTTCCAACTATGCAATATTCGTCACCTCATCCTGGACCTACTTGGTTGTCCAAACAACCTCAGACACAAACAATATTTGCTCTGGGTATTCATTCCTATTACCATGAAACATAGGCATTCTTAATTCCATGCCCACCGTTGAACTTTTTGCAATACTTCATTATGAAGTACTTGCACTTGCACCAGTTGAAATACTAGAAAATTGTGCAAATGTCACCAAACTGAGAATGAGCACCCTACGATGATCCTCATATGGATTGGCAAATTCCACTACAACTAGTACCTCACCTCTTTTAATATAATTACCTTCTACACTAGTCATGTTAATATGTTGAGTGCTTACCTATAGATTTGTAGAAGTGCACAGGGTCATGGGTTTGACACCAAGCATGATTTGATTTTGCTATCTAGGATTTAAAGAGACTATGTTGCATGGACTTTGTTGTCACTTATTGCAAAATGTGTTTTCAGTTGTCCAAAGAGTAAATGAGTAGAGAAGTTTGCAGTCATTTTCCAAGGAGTAGAAGGACTCAAATCCTAAATTGGACTCTCTCCATTGGAAAGTTCTCTGAACAAGCTTTACAACGATATGTGGAAGTCCAAAAACGGACTCCTAGATCAAAAGATATGGTCTGCTGAAATTCAAGGATTGAAGCCTTAGAAAGGTCCAAAATATCGGATATCACATAATAGAGGTCTAGAGATATTGGTGATCACAACATCACAACATCAGAGATATCAGCAATCGTATGTCAGAGGTCTTGGCATATTAATGATCGCATATCAGAGGTCCTGCAAGTCGAAGGTCCAATACATCGGAGCTTGGAGGAGATCGGCACATCGCAATATCGCAACATCAGAACATTGGCAATCAGAAATTCTTAAGTTACAAATATTTAAAAAGTTGTGATATTGTATAAAGTTGTAATAGCATTAAAAATAGTTGGGGAGCGCCAATAAGGATTAACAAAGGATTTCATCGCAAAACCAAAGGTGGACGGGCCCTTTTCTCTCTCCTCTAGCAAGACACGTGGCAACATATGATTGGTTATGATAAGCTACACGTGATAGCATATGGTTGGCTCTGATAAAGACACGTGGCAACCTATGATTGGTTTTGATAAAGCTATAGTGGCATCTAACATCGGCATGACATGGTGGTACGACAAGACACGTGGCAGGCAATATTGGCATTTTGAGGGGCCTAAGGGGGAAAATCTGAGTGACACGTGTCACCACTCATGAGGTGCCACATGGAAGTGATGACATCATATTGAAGATCACATATCGGAGGTTGAGGATGTTAGCACTTTGTGACACTTGAAACTTGAAAAAGTGTCGATAAGGGGGCTCCATTATTGGGCTAATGCACGATCGTTAGGACTTAAAGAACCAAGGGCACTAAGTTCTTAACAAAGGAAAAGCGGCCCCCGAGAAGGAACAAAATGCCCTAGCACCTTAAGGGTAAGCCTTTGGTCATGCACCTAGTCCCGTGGAGTAAAATAGAAAGGGGATAAACAAAAGGGGCCAAGGATATCATAACTCATTGTTTTCGTAATGGATTTTTCAAATAAAGTTTCAATAAGGCTAAGCTCTGAAGTGGCATTATGGCAATGTTACAGGACATAGTGGGCTCCGATAGTATAATGAAAAAGTGTTAAAATATGGTTGATTCAGCAGTTATGTTATAGCACACCACTAAGGCCATCACGACTGATCTCTCCCAGCTCTAGAAAATGGGTAATTCAAGTAGTTAAGGTGAAAATGATAGGTGAACTGGCCGAGTAGCTGAAGAGGAACATTGTGGCAGAGACGTGGCTTGATCATAGGCCATCACAGGAAATGACACAGAGATATTGTGCTATAATCATCATTCATTTTTTCCCATGTTTTGTTATTCTGTTATTTTTGTATTTTAAAGAAAAGAATCAAATCTATTGCAATGATTTGGGCAGCAGAGCCTTCGAACTCCAAGATAGCTAGTCGATCAGACAACTAGAACTCGGCTAAGATATTTTTGTAACTGTTTTTCAAGTTCTCCCTCTACTTATAAAAGGAGGGAAGAAACACTTAAAGAAGGTTCAAAATTTTGGGTAATAACTCTTGGAAAAGGCCTTTCCTGTTTTCATGAAGGTGGTGTTATGAATATTGATGTATGCACATTAATCAGAAGATTAATACAAGATTTCTGGTGATTCCAACTTATTGGATTGTAGTATGTTCATCTCCCTCTATATTTTCATATATGATAAATATTCCTCTTAGATTTCATGTCATGTATTAGCTAGATAAATTTCTCATTAGATGCAGATTCATTTAGATCAATTTATTGATGGAAAATACATGCATTGATGTGGAAACAAAGTCTTTAAAAAGTGCTATATGTATCTTATTCCACAAGAATTTCCTTACTCTTGCTTCCCTCTAAATCTAGAGATATAGAATTATTAAAGTTTAAGCTTTGTATGAAGGATTTCTCCTCTACTGTCTTCTACCATTACATATGTCTTAACGACTGATTTGTTGCAAGCTCTCAATCTGATTTAGCCACCACTGATCGAGGATTATTTACTATGTATTCCTATGTGTACACTCGTTCATACATTGTATCTTTATGAATGGTTCTAAATCAACCTTATTTGAATCACTTGTGACAAACTATGATGTTGTAAGTCTTTAAGATAAATTTGACAGCATTAATTAAGATGTCCTAGGCACTGGTCTCCAATCAACCCAGACTTTATCTCTAGGAGTGACAACATATTTTTTGCGTCATTTTCGGGGAACGAATCAAAATATTTTTCCTTGGGTACGACAATTTTTACATTCCCTCTATCAGGTGAGCAATGGAAGTGTGGGTTGAAGATATCTCACCTTGATGACTCCATTATTTGAATCTTATTGTAAAAATCATGACGACTCCACTATCAAGTCATAAGTTCATCACCCTGGCTTTTTAGAGGCCCCATACCTACTCAAATACCTCTCAGTAGGGAACGCCATTTGTATCTAGTCCAGAAAGAGTAATATTCAGAAGAATTTGCAAGGAAAAAAACCCCTAATGTTGATGCTCTTGAGGAGGAAGCTTCCTCAAGTCATGGAAGAGAATCCCAAGAACAGGTAGAGGAGATGGAGAGGTTAATAAATAACTCCTTAAATAAACTAATAAAACTTGAGCTAGAAAATAAAAACCTCTGATGATAAAACCTCCAGGCTACTAATTGAGGTTTCAATGTCCAATACATAAGGCCTCCCCTACATATATTGCAAAGGGAGAGGAAAGAAAAGTAAGACCACATCCATTCTCCATTATATATAAAATATGATCCAGAGGAGCAGATACAAGATGCTAATGAAGTTCAGGGGAACCTGCATTCCTCATTCTCTAATGAAGAATAAGAAGTCAGAATGTATTAAAAAAAGGAGGATGATCTTGATGCAATGCTAAACGATGATGAGATTGATGATTATTGCAAGTAGTTCTATGATTTCATGCTAGCTCATTTGCACAAGAAATATGATCTTCGATCATCTAGAAGAGATCAAGGGGACAAGACCAAAACAAAGGCACTTCCTCACAAGAACCCCCTAAGCTAGCGGATAAGGGCAAGGGGCCTTTATATCCAATTATTCAAAAAAAGAAGGAGCCCTCAAATCCAAACTGATTAAGGCCCGAGGTTCTCAAAGAAGAGAAGTCACCTCCACCCTCTAGGCCCATTTGTGAAAAAGAAAAAGAGCAAAGTAGTGTATGTGGCTGCCCTAACCAAGAAGAGATTGGTCAGCAAACTTTACAAGAAAATAAGGCAACTGCAATTTTCTCTCGTCAGTTCTATGACCGAGTAGTTGACTACATGACAACATTCTTTGATCAGCAACAAAGGTTGTTTCTAGTGTATGTATCAAGTTTTTTGTTTGAATATTTTTCATGGTGCATGCTTGTTTTGATTTTTAAATTCCAACAGCCTGGAGGCATGAGGTGCAAAACCCAAATGTTGACCTAGTACCATTGGAAGGTTGTCCTCACTTGGGTGAATTGAGCCCTATGCATAAGCAGGAGTTGTATATAAATAAGCTCATTATGTGTTGAATTTCCAGTTTTTAGAGTTTGTAGTTCTGCATTTTAGTTTTATGAGGAAACGACTCCCATAAAATAAAGTTCCATGGAGATTTATGTTTTCATAGGTTTGAAATATTTTTGACTCCATCTCATAGGTGAAGGCTACTAGTCAGCAAGTTCTCAGCACCTTGCCATCAAGGCATTGTCCCCAATTGGAGCCAACATTGTCACTTACTGCAAAATGTGTTTCCATTTGTCCAAAGAGTAAATGAGAAAAAGAATTTTGTAGTCATTTTCCAAGAAGAAAAATTGCTCAAAGCCTAAATCAGACACCCTCCATTGTAAAGTGCTCTGAACAAGCTTTCCAACGATATGTGGAATTCGAAAATTGGACTCCTGGATCAAAAAATATGGTCTTCTTAAATTCAAGGATTGAAGCCTTAGGGAGGTCCAAAATATCGGAGATCACATATCAGAGGTCTAGAGATATCGGCGATCGCAACATTAGAGCATCAAAGATATCAACAATCACACATCAGAGGTCCTGCAAGTCGGAGGTCCAGTACATCAGAGCTCAGAGGAGATCGGTGCATCGCAATATCAAAACATTTGAACATCAGCAATCAGAGAATCAGAAATTCTTAAGGTGCAAACCTTTAAAAAGTTGTGATAATGTATAAAGTTCTGATAGCATTAAAAATAGTCAAGGAGCGTCGATAAGGATTAACAAAGCATTTCATCGTAAAACCAAACGTGAATGAACCCTTCTCTCTCTCCTCTAGCAGGAAACGTGGCAACATATGATTAGTTCTGATAAGCTACACGTGGCAGCATATGATTAGCTCCGATAAAGACACATGGAAGCATATGATTAGTTTCGATAAAGTTACAGTGGCATATGATGTCAGCATGATGTGGTGGTATGGCAAGACATGTGACAGGATGTTTTGGCATTTTGAGGGGCTTAAGGGGGAAAATCTAAGTGACATGTGTCACCACTCATGACATGCCACTTGGAAGTGATGACGTCATATCGGAGATCACATATCGGAGGTTGAGGATGTCGGCACTTTGTAACAGTTGACACTTGAAAAATGTCGATAATGGGGCTCCGATATTGGGCTAGCGCACGGTCATTAATACTTAAAGAACCAAGTGTGATAAGCTCTTAACAAAGGAAATGTGACCCCCGGGCAGGAACAAAATGCCCTAGCGCCTTAAGACTAAGCCTCTGGTGACCACGCCCAGTCCCATGGAGGAAAATAGAAAGGGGCTAAACAAAAGGGGCCAAGGATATCAAAACTCGTTATTTTTGTAATGGATTTTGCAAATACAGTTATGATAAGGCAAAGCTCTGAAGTGGAATTATGGCAATGTTACAGGACATAGTGGGCTCTGATAGTACAATGCAGTGTTAAAATATGGATGAGTCGGAAACTATGTTATAGCGCACCACTAAGGCCATCACGGGTGATCGCTCCCAGCTCCTAAAAATGGGAAATTCAAGTAGTTAAGGAGGAAATGACAAGCGAACCGATCGAGTAGCTGAAGAGGAACATTGTGGCAAAGATGTAGCCTGATCAGAGGCCATCACAGGAAGTGGCATGGAGATAATTTTCTAAAATCATCATTCAAATTTTCCCATGTTTTGTTATTCTGTTATTTTTGTATTTTAAAGAAAAAGAATCAAATTTGTTGCAATGATTTGGGTGCAGAGCCTTTGCACGCCAAGACAGTTAGTCAATCAAACAGCTGGAACTCGGCTAAGATATTTTTGTCACTAATTTTCAAGCTATCCCTCTCCTTATAAAAGGAGGGAAGAAACACTTTAAGAAGGTTCAGAATTTTTTGGGGAAAAGGCCTTTCCTATTTTCGTGAAGGCAGTGTTATGAATCTTGATGTATGCACATTTCTCAAAAGATTAATACAAGATTTCTAGCGATTCCACCTTATTGGATTGCAGTATGTTCATCTCCCTCTGTATTTTCATATATATTAAATGGTCCTCTCATATTTCATGTCATGTAGTTGCTAGATATGTTTAGATATGTTTCTCATTAGATGCAAATTCATTTAGATCAACCTATTGATGGAAAATTCTTGTATTGATGTGGAAACAAAGTCTTTAAAAAGTGCTCCATGTATCTTAGCATTCCATAATAATTTCCTTACTCCATCTTCTCTCTAAATCTAGAGATATAGAATTCTTAAATTTTAAGCTTTATATGATGGATTTATCCTCTATTGTCTTCTACCATTACATATGTCTTAACAACTAATTTGTTGCAAGCTCTCAATCTAATTTGGCCACCACTGATCGAGGATTATTTCTTGTGTATTCTTGTGTGTACGTCGGTTCATACATTGTATCTTTATGAATGGTTCTGAAGCAATCTTATTTGAATTACTTGTGACAAACTATGATGTTGTGAGTCTTTAAGATAAATTTGACAGCATTAATTAAGATGTCCTAGGCATTGGTCTCCAATCAACCCAGAAGTCGTCTCTAGGAGTGACAACAGACTTAGCTTCTCTCCTTCTCTCCTTTTATACATAGAGTGTCGAACTACGTTCCTTCATAACTCTAGTCTCTTGTGTTGCTCCTTATTCTCTGGTGGCCTCTCCTAGCACCTTTCCTTGGGCTTCTCCTTTTGGTAGGCATTGACATAGACCAACCTCCTCTCACATCATATTTTCAAAACCTCCTTCCGCTCTTCAAAGTACCAACCTCAAAAAACTCTTTCTCTCCATATTGTCTCCTCACCTTCACCTGTGCAATCATGTTTCCATTATCAACTTCCACCACGGTCTCCCTACCTTTCCTCCTTTCCCTCTTATGAGAGAATCTCTTGGTTCTCCTCCATTTCCCTTGGCACATGAGTGGTTTAGCCGCTCATGTTGTCTTATTCCAAAGACATATTTATGTGGTCATACATTAAAATTTTGATGGCTAATGGTAATGACAATATAAATCTGCTTTGTGGTCCCTTCAAAAAAAATCTTTGTGCCATAGTATAAGATATTTTCACTTCCACCGCAAACTCAAAAATGTTTCCCTCTAACACACTTTCAAATAAAAAATCTACAACACATGAAGTTTTGTTACTCACTACTTACAACTGGCTTACCTCCTCTGGAGTTCACCTCCTTAGTTCATCATGACGATATTTTGGATTGTTTTCCTTCAACTTTTGAACCCACTTTTTTAGGATATTAGAGAATTCTCCAAAGAAATCTTCATGGAGTTTAGTGAAAACATACTTCAACAACCATTTATTTGTACTTTGTCTTTTATATTTGATCTCTTTTGTTGCAAACTAGTGCTCTTTATGCTTAATCCATCAAGTAATCTCCTCCTTGGTGGGATTCCATAGCTTCCACATGCCTACCACACAACAATCCATGTCCTAAGTATGAAACCATTTGTTGGCACTCGGGATTTTGACTAACCTGGGATTTACTACACATTTGGCCAACAAAACTCGCTCACCATCGACCCTTTCGGCAACACCCATAGAGTGGATGAAGTCTCACCCGATATGCTAATGGGTGACTTTAGGAACGAGGTTTCTGTAGTCATATGGGATTGTTAGGGCCTTAAGGAGCTAACCTTCAATCTACAACTTGGGCTCAGACACCCACTGAACAAGCAATTAGTTATCATCTTGGTATTGTGCACCGCGTGAGACGTATGGACTCTCGTGTTTACAAGTTAGTGCATAAGTCGCAAATGACATTACACTAAAGGCTAACCTAACTTTCACCTCTCATTAATTGTGTCAACCTTAATAGCACAAAGCATTTATTACCAAAACACTATAACTTGCTAATTCATTACCAAACCGTCGAGTTACTTAGCCATTTAGAATTTTCAAGCATATCTAGTGCAATAAAAGAGCATTATACATTCATTGAGCCAACAAACAATCAACAGGGAAACACACACACACACATGAGGAATAACATATCAAAGGAAACCCAACCATTCATTATATATTTATCATAAATAAACAAGGGTCCGAGACACTACAACAGAAATGTTATGTAATTCGGCTCACCAACCATCATTCCTTGCTAAGAGTACAAAAATGACTACACCTACAACACAAAACTACACAACCTTTACTCTAGATAATTTCCCTTACATCATGTGTTGCAAAGTAGCTACAAACTCAAACATTAACACTTGAAATTGATAACACACAAAGAAAGACATATTCATGGCAACCTCGTTGTCTTCGGTAGCTATAGTATGATCATCCCATTAGTTCATTACCGAACCATCTAATCATATGACCAACCAATGATTTATCTTGAGCCTCTTCATTTATCAGCTCTCGGTGGCTTCCTAAACCTTCTTGGCCTACTCCTCCACTTATCTGACTATCCTCTCGATTGGCTAGTTATTAGGCATGTCTCTCACATTCTCCCTTATTTTTCCCATATCTACTTAATTGTTTATTGAAAATATTCATTGCCCATTCACTCTACTTTGCCTGCCTTCATTTACTTGTAAATATCTCTAACCTTCCTTGCTACTACATCCCACTCCTCCTTCGCCATCAACTGCAAAACCTTAACTACCTAATCTTATTCACATGCATCCCTACTCTTCAAACGTTTCCATCCTCTTCTTGCACTGTACCTCCATGTGTCATGCTTCTTCCTCTTGCGCTAGCTCCCTTGACTATGTACCATTTGCCTCTCTTCCAGTGCTCCACTTTCCTTTTGCATGGTCACCTACTTAACAAAAAATTCAAAAAAAGATCAACCTCCAACATTAAGGGTCAATGAAAAATGTGTTTAGATATACATCTTGTGAATATAATATAATCACACGAGTTATCTAAAACTTGCTTATTATTTTTGTGTGTGTTTAACAGTGTACAACCGTATTTTTCCCAATACATTGAGCATGGCAAGATAATATATGAACCAACTAAGTACCCAAACAAGAAAATAATTCAGACCAAAAATTTATAGTGAAAATTGGATCTTTGTCGCTTATAATAATATTAGGGATTCCATTTAGCTTTTGAATTGTTTTCATTAATGTTTATGTTGTTATACGTGTTTTAAAAGGATAATAAAGAAAGAAAAAAATCGCATACTTTGTGAGTTGATCCACTACTACAAAGATGACATTCTTTATTCCATATTTGGGTAGACTTGCAATAAAATCCATTGAAACTACTTCCCAACATTAACTTGGCATAGGTAATGGTTGCACGGAACTTGGGGTCTTGGTTGTCTCTTCCTTGGTATATTAACAACCCACACTTTCAACCAAAAATTTGTGAACATCAGTTTTAAGGCCTTCCTAGAAAAAACCTTCTTGATCTTGCAGTAAGTTTTAAAAAACCCTAAATATCCTCCTATAGGATAAGAGTGCAATTGCAAAAGGACGTTTTATTTAAGTTGGGAATTCATACATAAATATTTATAATATTGATACCATAATAGATCACTCTTCCACAAATTATTTTCTAATGCACTTAGGCGCTTTTGTAGTTCTTTCTTGATCTTACATACTTTTCGATCTTGCTTTCATTATGTCCTTTGTTTTTCCACCCAATTATATTGTGGAATAGAAGTAGCACATACTAAACCCTTTTTTTCTTCTTCCTTACCTGAAAGTGCATCTACCACCATAATATGTTTTCCTTTTGTAGATAATTTCAAATTCATAGCTTAACATCATTGTAACCCTTTTTTGTTGCTCTTCTAAACATAATCTTTGCTCCAAGAAGTACTCCAAACTATCATGATCTGCTTTTTTTTTTTAGTGTCTTTCTATGAGGTAAGGACACCATTCTTTAACTGCATGTAGTGTAGCTAACATTTCTTTTTCATAAGTTCTTTCCTTTAGGTCGATTGCTTTCAAAGGTGAGGGGCCTTCCTTCTTGCAATAAAACTACACCAACGCCATGGTTTGAGGCATCACACTCTGTTAGTGTCAGTCTTTCCAGCCTTCCTCCAGTGATCAAATATGCTCTTACAAAGTGGTCTCAGAGTGTCAAGGTCAAATTTTGTCATTTCAGTGAGTCTTCAAGCAAAATTTGGTCACTAGGCTTAGGTCTAGGGTTTGCTCACTCTTCTATACCATAGTCCAAAAGGCCATCTAATGTCACTATTCAGCTGAGTCTATCATAATTCATAGGGTTTTCATTATCATGTCAGTGTCTAATGAGTCATTTTACATCTTGTTCATGCTTCAGTTGTGCCTTGGCAAGTTCATTTCCCTCTCCTAGGGTTTTGAAGCCAATTTCTCTTGGACGGTCAAATCATCAACAAAACTTGTATCCAGATGTTCATACACCTTCCCCTATCCTTAAAGTACCTTATCAAACACTTCCCATCCCTTAGATCCGCCAAATTCCTCATTTTTCCACAAATCCTAGTTTCTAGCTACAACTTGGCAATTTTCTAGGTTGGGCCTGTGTTTTGCCCTTTTGGATCCCTTCCCCTCACTCAATATCTAAGATTCCACTTTCCCTTACTTCCTAACATCCCTCCCCACTCCCAGAAATTTCCTCAAAAATTTAGAAGCCCCCTATCCCCTTCATTTCGCTTCATTTCGACAGAATTCCTTGTTTCACACATCGGGACAAGTCACACTCAAATGATGCTTCAGAGCAATCAAAGATGAATTTTTGGAAACTGAGAGAGGCTTTTTTCCAAAACATTCCAAGGAAGAAAAACCTCATTCACTTTTTGTACAGGTGTCATGATTTGAGAAAAATGTCAAGAATACGGTTGCCTCGGGAGAATCAAAGACACCTCTGCAAGTTACCTTGGGAAAATCAAGTTTTTTCCTATCTTGGTTGGCCAAATTATTTTCTTGATGGGTAAAATGATAACTAGACACAAATATATTTCCAATGAGCTATCATGAGCTCAATTTGGGGTTGAGAAAGGCATTCAAAAGTTGACTGCAACAACACTCTTCTTTCAGGCAGCCTCATTTGGCACTTTTTGACCAGTCTTGGGAGATTTGATTTTTGACAGGTCAAATCAACTCCAAATTGAAAAATTACACTTGGGTTGGAAATTATACTCAAATACCTTTCCAACGAGCCATCCTGCACCCGATTCCGACACCAGGAAGGCCCTCAAACAAGGCTGTGAATGCGCGTGACCAGTTGGGCAGTGCGCAACCAGTCATCAGCTCCTCCGCAGTGTTAATTTTGAACTGGCGCGACCAGTTGGGCTGTGCGCGACCAGTTGAACTGTAAAAGCGAAAATCACCTAAAACTCACTCAAATATTCTTCAAATTTGCAAATTGGGTTGAGGTAGGCTCTATACCTTTTGTTTGATTGGTTGATGATGGTTATGGGTCTACATGCACAGAGGCTACCGGGATACCCAATGTGGGTGAGGTGTGGCCGAAGCGCAAGTGGCTAGACCTAGTATCCTACGAGCCATATGTCAGGTCTACCTATGTGCATAACTTGTCAAGGAACTTTCCTATCAAGTTCCTC